>JAXGGA010010952.1:0-44590 GCA_038373865.1 Uloborus plumipes
TGAAAATGAATCTCAAAGAGAATGAAGTAACATTAAACAAAAAAAGCTAAGATTAAATAAAAATTATTTTTAAAAAACTCCAACTCTGATTGCTGACCTCATATTAAACACAAACTTCACTGGTCAGAAAGCAATTTAAATTTAAATGTATTTAATTGTTTTTGAGAGGACATAGTAAACACGGAAAAGGAAATATAATCCTTACTAATAAAATTTGCTGGTCCCAAATCATAACAAAGAAGGAAATTTGAAAATCCTTATACTAAAATCAATTACAAGTATTTTAATTGTTAACATATAGAAACTTGCAACAGATAAGTGTTTTAAATCATTGAGTTTTCTTTTGTTGTTGGTCAACAATGACATCAGTTTCCAATAGCGTAACTAAAGTCTTAGCCGCATTTTCTAAAATAAATAATTTGAGTTTTATGTAACATGAAAGTTCCAAACACATTCTTTTAGAGGCAAAAACCTTTTCTCTTTCTTTCGATACTATTGTTTTAAATTATCAAATGTGTTTTCACTTCAAAAATTGCAAAACATATTTTAAAGGTTTTTAATTACTATGTTCATTAATTAATGTCATCCAAAGGCATGACCTTGCTAAGAACATTCTCAATCAACTCTCCTTTCAAAAAAAAAAAAAAAAAAAATCAGTTTATCCATTTATTCTCTAAACTGCCACAGACACCTTAAACTTAAACCACCTTCCTTGAAATCCCTAAATACATTATGAAGGTGTACTAATATATTTTTTGCACCTTGTTCTTGCAGTAAGTTTTAGGCAAAGGTTAAACTATAAACATGAACAAAATCAAGCATTTCTGAATTCATTAACTTTTTCACTTGGCAACCTTGCATTAAGCTGCTGCTAAAGATCTGTTAGTATATCAAAGCATTTTTCCTAAAGATACAAAAAAAATTTTAAATCTTTAAAATTGATTGACATACCGTAAAATATAGCTGAAAACAGGGAAATTTGGTTAGTAGCCAGTGGCCAGTGGACTCAATAATATTAATCTCCACTTTTTAAAGTTAGTCGCCACTTTTTAAAACTGCAACTAACGAAGCACTGTTAATACGTTTTACATTTTATATGTTTTTAAATGGGTTCCAGAAGCGTTCAATACATATTGATGTAAACCAACAAGTTGTGTATTAATTTGTATGTTTCCTTTATACAGTCCCTTTAAAATCATATAAATGGGGCTTCACTTTATGTTTCAAATTTTTATGAATAACGAAAAAAAGTATCAGAATATCGCTCACGTAAGACAGGTGATACAACTCAGAAGCACAAAATTTTACAGAAGAGACAGAAAAGAATTTAAACTTTAAGTACAGCCTAAAACAAGGAAAAGTTCAATTTTAGAGCATTACTAACTGATTTTGCAAACCATAGGGACCCTTATGATTTTTTTTTTTTTTTTGTAAAAAACATCTCAAAATGTTATATATTTCTACATAAACCACAAACTTTACCCATTTGCTCAGTCATAAATAAGATCAAGTCAAAAGTAATTAACCAGTTTCATACTCTATTCATAATACTGAACTAACATTTTATGGGCTATTCTCTGTAAACTGGTAATTGGCTGTCCGGACCGAGTATTTTAAAAATAATAAAGTGTAATAAAGCAATTATCGCTCTTAATACAAGTAAAGCATTAATACTTTGTGGCCCAATTGTATTTGGAGTGATAACAATTTAATATTTTTTTCTAGAAATTATCTAAGCGTCAAAAACACAGTCCCCTTGCTGTCCCAATCCCATAGTCTAACTGTTAAAGATAGTATTTCGAAAAACCTATTAATACTACATAAATTTGGCAATTAATATCTAAAAATAGAATAATGAAGCTATATTTTTCTTATGAAATACGGTATAATTACGGGTTTCTAAAACTTAAAATTGTCATGTAAATTCTGTCCGGAGTTTTTTCAAACAGTCACCTGCAACAAATTCAAAGCTGTAACACGAAAAATCTATAACGTTTGTAAATTCTTTTTGGCATGAAGTTTAAAGTAATCAATGTGAATTTGCTGAAATCGTCGAGAACGGTGTTGAAACTCTACTTAGCTTAGTTTGAGAGCCACATTTGTGATGAAAATATGCATCAGGGTCGTTGCGAAAACAGTCCTCTGGGAAGTGATTTTATTAATGTCAATTAATTTAATGATAAAACATATTAGTTATTATGTCCACGATTTGTGCCTTAATTTATAGGTAGTCTCGTAACTAATTATGTTCAAATAGTTTTGCAGATATTACGCAACAAAGAGCAAAAACACGGTCACCTGGCACAGTCCCCTGCCTAGTTATACTAGGCGGGGGACTTACCCCCTATCATGATTTATCAGAAAAACAAACTTCAATTGACCCTCTTTCAAATCAAAGTAATAGATTCATTTTCTGAGCAATAGTATTATAATTATACGAACATTTCAAAAAACCATGCCCGGACAGATTTCGTGTGAAAAATGACGAGTTTACAGAGAATCGCCCTTATATAAAACAAAAATGCATACCATATATACTCGCGTATAAGTCGAAAAATTTAGTCCAAAAAATAAAGTTGAAAGTTAGGGGGTCGACTTATACGCGGGGCAGAATTTCCGAAAAATTTTCCCGAACAACTTTTGGAAAAAAAACACTCAAAAACGAGGAGATTTTTCAGATTCAGTCCAACTATTTTAAACAGACGTTAAAGAAGTAAATACTCATACATTCTACTGTATTTTTGCATGATTTGATTGTGAAATAAAGAATAAATATTTACAATAAACGACCGACATCGTGAAAACTGCGGGAATTGCGAATTTTCCGATTGATGGTGTTTATCCTTTTGAAACAGAATGTAATACGGCTACATCGCAAAATTTATTGATATAATAATGCAAAATAAAAGCAACAAATAGCAAAAATCGTCGCTACAAAATCGAACCCTTACAAAAACCGCGATCGTAAAATCGAACCCTTTACAAAAATCGTAATCGTAAAAATGAACTCTTTTTGTAAAAAAGAATAACAATCGGGTTATTTTCAACACAAGAAAGCTCACTGCATTCCATTTTCCTTCTTTTTAAAACGCTTATATATTTAAAAATCGCGGTAAAACGTTCCCGGATCAGTCCCGTTTTACAAATATCGAGATCGCAAAAATGAACCCTTTTAGTGAAAAGGAATGACAATCGTGCTGTTTTTAATATAAGAATGTTCCAGTGCATTTCAATTTCCTTCTTTTCAAAACATTTATATTTAAAAATCGCGGCAAAAGGTTCCCGATCATTTCAGAAAGTGCGGTCTCGACTTATACGCGGGTTTTCGATTTTTCCCAATTTTCCTTAAAAAAGTAGGGGGGGTCGACTTATACGCGAGTAGTTATACGTATCTTCTCGATATATATTTGCTGGTTTTCTGACTAAAAGAATGTAGTATTTTATAATGATGAGTTTTAGTTAACAACTGGAAACATTTAAAAATAGAGTAATAAATAATGCTAAAAACAAGAAACCAGAGTTAAATTGTTTATTTAAACACATCATGTACTTGATTAAAATAGTATGATAAGTTTCAATTATTTACATATGCGCTGAAAAAGAAAAAGGTTTTTAAATTTGTATTGAGATTTAATTGATCTTATTAAAACTGTTTTAAAATATATAACATTTTAACGAAAAACGATGTTATTTTAAGTGACTCCTCTTCTTCAATTTTGCGCTTACCACCACGTGATCGCTGAGCAGCCATTCCAAAGCAGGTGGCACGTGCAGGGTTCAAAGTTCAAAGTGCAAATGACGGTTCCTTGTGGCTCAATTTCTCCCTCTAGCGATGGGGAGAAGAGGTGGGGAAAGAAATACATGGAAGTAGCGCGGAACAGGAGGGGGAAATGTGGTTTGATTGGGAATGTTTAGAGTGACTGAGCAAGAGTGGCGACCAAGGGTGGCGATCGATGCCACATTTTTTAATCGCCACTTTTGCAACTTTGATCGCCACGTGGCGAGTGGCGACCGCTAATTTTCAGCTATACCGTAAAATGGGGTGAATCAGAACACTTTTCAACTTTGACAGTAAAAAAAATAATTAAAGGATTTTTTTTTCAATTTGATTTTTTGGGTAAAAGATTCGGTCTTGTTTGCTTTTGATATTCCAAGCAAAAACAAAACATTTCGAACAGTTATTATTTATATGTATATATGGGAATTTAGGGATGTTCCGAATCAACTTGTGATAGGTGTTAATCAGAACACGTGTTAAAATTTTTATTTTTTTCAATTTAATCTGTAATGAGTGTCACAAACATGAGTAATATTGATGGGGGAGAATAAGAATAAATAGTTACAATCAAATAAAAATTTATTTTCTATACCAGTAAACGTTTATGACTTGTCAAAATTCAAAATAATTTTGAACTTATGAAAAGCTAAAATTAATTTCAATAAATGCTTTTGAGTTGAAATACAAAGATTTAACATAATCTAAAGTCACTCATGTCGTTCACAAATATGTACTTGTCTTTAAAACTAGCAGTTGTGGCTTGGCTTAAGTTTTTTCATAACATCTTCTGAAATGAACGCTGCCTTTTCTTTAGCTTCTTAAAATCTGGGTTTTGGGAATTGTCCTGTAAGATTTTCCCAATTATTCATCACTGTCTGTGTGCTGGACTTTTGCTACATAAATTCTGTATGACTCTCCCCCATGTTTTATAAGTATAAAGAAGTCTCCTGGAACAAAAATCTTCTTAAATCTACAACTTTCTGTCATTCTAAGATCTGGTTTCTCACAAGAAAGGATAAACAGTAATAAATCCTTGTCTGTACTTAGATACAAAGTTTTGCAGACGATGGAAACTTGATCTTTTTTAGCTTCTTGCTTGCACCCTTGCACAGAAGCCAATAGTGCTGCCAGAATAATAAAATTATTTTTTTCCTACTTATAATATTATCTTTCTAAAAAAAAAAATTTAACTGCCAAAAATACACAATGGTATATTTATGAGGAATTTCGTTGTATGATCAGGAAGTTTTGTTCCGAATTATCCCACTGTTCCTATACACCCCATTTTATTGTAATTATTGTGAGCTTTAGTCAATTAAGTATTAAGAAAATAATAATTGTAAAATCCCTATGCAGTTTTAATTTCTAATTCTGAAAAAATTGTCCAGAAATAAAAATCGACATTTTTAGACTTGATTTTAATATTTAGTTCATGTCTGAAGTAAATGTTTTCAATTTGCAAAGAGTCTTAAGAAAACCTTTGCAACAGCGATAGTGGTTATTTCAAGTGAGCCTACGGGGAAAAACCCGCCAGAAGTTTTATGAGCTGAGCCTGCAGATATATCGTAAAATACGAGAACAAACATTTAACCATTACTCACAAATGGCGTACTCTGAATGAGCTATGGCAATCCTATAGGTTGTTGACGAAAAAGTACATCTACCAATAATAGGTGCCACATATTTGACAAAACAAGCCAAGGTTCCGTCTAAAGGGCGGGGTCCAATTTTCATGAGCTCCCTGCATTATTCAAACCTGTAGCAAATGATAAATAAATAGCTCAAAAATATATTGGAGCTTATAGCCTACTTTTTTAATTATAATTTAAGTGATTAGCAATGTGAAAATGATGATAATCATTTTGTTTCAAATTTCATTTTATTTTATGGTATTCAAAGGCAGGGGTGATTGTGTTTCGGTATTTTACCGGATTTCCGGTATTTTCATGATCGATTCTGGTATTTTCATGTTCGAAAATCCCGGAAATGAAATATTTTTAATTATGCTTTTGTCTTCCATATTTTTTTTTTTTCCAGTATTTTTTTTTTTTTTTTTTTGAATTTTCGGTGATTTTCCTATAATTACTAATAATATTCACCGAACAAAAATGTTAAGATGCCATTCTATTTTTTTTTTTTTTTTTGACTAAAAATTGTTTGAAACTATTCGAAAGTATGGAATGTGTCTTGTTTGTTTATAAAAGGCAATTTATTATTAAATACGTATAATTATAAAATTAGGTGTGCTTAAATAATAGGGTCCTTGTTTTTTTTGAAAAAAGCACCACCCCCCCTCACACATTTTCTCTTCAAAACTTTCAGGTATTTTTTCATGAACTCACAACCACCCCTGTTCAAAGGGAGGTACAGCATATTCATTTGCACAATGTCGAGTTCCTCAATATTATCTGGAAATGCTGACATCAGGTTTGAAGGTAGAAGTGGATGTATCTATTGGCTTTTAGGGAGACCAGCTTTTGAAGATCTGTGTTCGCCTCAAAATTAAGCACATCAAATTTTTATTTCCCCCCTCATTCACATAGACTCAAACTAACTGGACATTTCCCAAATCCACAGCAATGGTGGGCAGGCTGTATCTTTCTATTGACTAAGCCCATTGAATTCTCAAAATGTTATAATACAATTGGAGTTTTCAGAAAAATATTCTAACCTTTTTCTTCCTTCATGAGAAATTGAAAAATTTGCTCTATTTTGTAAAAACCAAACTTTATTTACATCTAGCAATATTTATACAATATACAAATAAAGCATTTTATACAATTTTATTGATATGAAAATAAATTTTCAATAAGTAGGTGTTCTTTTTAAAGTAAAACTAAAACACAAATCAGAAAATATTTTTAAGTGACAAAATAACACCCATTTATATTTGTTGAAATTTTTTTCAGATTCTAAGAGAAAGATTATTTAAAGATTGATTTGAAAACTAACCTTTGATACCATAATTAAACTACGCCTAAAATTAAAATGTTCCTATTTTTATAAATTGTGTATAAAGTTGTTACATTTTATAATGGGTACACAATATTACAATAAACTGTGTACACAATTTTTACCCTTGTTGGAAAGTAGAAAACTTTCTTTGTTGCCACTTGGTTAAACTATTACTTAGCATAAACATATAAACAGTCTATATTTGGGGGGTGGGGGGGGGATATTTATGGCATAAGTTAATGGCTCTTTCATTAGAATATGCAATTTCAGGCAAGAAAATACTTACATTTGTATTGTTAATAATGAGAGCTTTAATTTTAAGGACACTTTTCTCTGTTTTAGGATATTTTTTTAAAGGATTTTTAAGGCCACTTTTAGGTATTAAAACTTTGGCCAAATAATAGTGCAACAAAATAGCTTTCACAAATCAAAGGACTAAGACTAAGGGAAATTCTGAAACTAATTCTGGAGAGATTAATCCCAATAACTGAGGAACGTATTTCTATAAGGATTAGGGCATAACTATTTCAAAATGTGAGCTTGGTCATAAGTTATGGTAAAGTGATGGTTTAATAACAGTTAACAACATAAATTTTCAGCTAGCTGTCGTGTGCATAAATAGCATTCAATAAATACAAATTAATGCCTAGAATTTTGTATTCTATACCCGTATCATTAACGGAGCATGACTGATGATAAATACAAGATTGTGAAATGTGTTATGATTTCATAAATGAGTTGTGGACCATAAAATTCCATGGTTTGTCTAGATAAGTAAAGGAATGATACTTATTCCTTTAAACAAGCTCATGCATTTTAGCACTATGTACAAAAATGGCAAATGGAAGTCCATGTAATCACACTATAGTTTGTGTTATTTCATTAACACATCAAGCAGTTGTGCAAGAGTACATAACTGCAAATGTTTTACTATACGTGAATGGGCTTGGCATTGGTTTCCTTCATTTGCAAATCATCGTTTTCTTTTTCCTTCCTTTCCAGTGCTGGTGTAATACCAGTTTGAAGCCTCTATTAAAACAGAAACATTAAACTTATATTAACATATTGTATATTAGAAGGCCATATTTTAGCAAAAGCCATGACAACACTGTACTTGATTAGTGTGATAGGACATAGTAGCAAAGGAAAGACTTATGCTTGAAATATATCCTCTCTCCATTCCCTCCATGCTTAGATGTTTTCATAGAAAGTAATCAATTAACATTTAACTGAACTCTTTCATTTCCAGAAATTCTTCATTTATTTAAAGAGCATAAAAGTTAATGTACATTAAATGTGAAACAAAAGTCATATACACATCATTTATTTCTATTTGATATTTTTGTTCTGATTGTTCATAGTTGAATCCTAATTTGCAAAAATGCAAGAGAAAAAAACGTTTGACGTTTTCCAATAAAAAGTAATTAAATTCCTCTGAAGAACTACATGATAAGATCATAGTAATCAGACTACAGAAAATGGTATTTTCTTGTTATTAATCACTTGACTTATTCCTGGAATATTAATTTTCTCTGAAAATGTGAGCACTGAAGGTAAAAATTTAACTCCAATTTCTACTCAAATTTATATGTAAATTATCTGTAAATAATGAACAGTGAATTGAGATATTATTAACTTTTATTTTATTCATTTTCCTTGTGGAGCCAAGGTTTTTCTTTACTTCCTCCCTGTGGGCGACCATGTTTACAAGCATGAAAAGTAAAAATTTACTTATGTGCTGAAATAATAAATAAAAATAAATAACTAAATTTGATGTAATTTGCATTGAATGATCATTTTCACATATGTGTGTCATTAATTTCCGTCAATGCAGGTTTTAACCCTTTATTCAAAGCTTTCAGTTGTCAGACTAGTTTACTACTTTTATTGCATTGTAATGTCAAAAATTATGAGGGATAGAACATTAACTAACCATTCATTTTAATTGATTTTTGCAAATAATAGCTTGATAAAGTTCATTTGTTAGATGAGTGTGGTGGGGGAGGAGTTGTGTTATGCTGTCAAAATTATTCTGGAGCAGTAAAATTTACGAATAAATGCTTTGATTACATAACTGACACTGTATACATAATTTTGTACAAAAGGTGTACATAACTTACTTGCTTTATCGTTCCTTCAGACGTGCAGATGTAATAAAGAGCATAGCAAGGGATCCATACCATTGAAGACAACGCAATCCCCCAGCCCATCATTTCACCCCACCAAGGGTAATTGTATGTTTTAGCATATTGAATAGGCTTGTATTCGATGAGTGAAAACAAGAATATTCCCTGAAAATATTGGTACATTTTTATGTAAAAAAATAGTAAAGACAACCGGTAACTTACAAGCAAAATGTTAAAATGTTTCGAGATTTTTTTATTATTGTTATTGTTCTATAGGTTTTAAGAAAGTTATATTTTTTCCTCATGAACAAATACAGTGGAACTCTGCTAACTTGACATGCCGATAAGTCGACAGTTATTTTTCCAATTTCAATTTAACTATTTCTGAGAATGCTGCTGTTTATAGGTAAGTTAATTCATTGTTTTCCGGAATAAGCTCATTTTGAGCATTCAAACTAATACCGGAGGAGATAGCTTTATGCTGTTGGTGCAGTCCAACGGCAAGAAAGGGGTTGGAGAAATATACGCAGGATAGTCCAGTAGAGAAACAAAGCAATACCAGCACGACCCATGTTTTTCTAGGAAGTGTGAGCAGGACTTTTCTCTTTGACAAAAAGCTCTTATCCCGGTTCAAAAAATATTGAGTTATTCCTAAAAAGAACTATTCAAAATCGCCCTATTTATTTTGTTGTGTTCTTTTGAGACAAAAAGAAAGAAAGAATCATTTACTGAAATTAATTTACATAACGTGGATAAAAAGCACTTGTAAATAAGCAATACGGAAAAAACTAATGTAGTTGAAATTATGGAACCTCGGTAAGTTGACATCCGCTTAACTCGAAGCATTTTCGTGGTCCCGTAGTATGTCGAGTTACTGTAGTTCCATTGTATTAAGTTGTTATTCCGCTTTTATATTGACTACTTTGCTCGCTTTACCAAACTCCAAAGATTGTTTGGCAATCTTTTATTTAGTTTGCAAAGATTTAACTCGCCCGTTATGTTGAATCATTATTAAAATACATGTTAGGCGCAGATTAGAACAAAATACCCCCAACCCCCCGGCACTTGGTAGAAATTAAAATTTAGAAGAAAACCAAAAATCCATCGAAACTATTTTAGTTTTTATACAAACATTATTTTTTATTTGTTATTTGAAAACGTTTCTGAATGATTGCTTATAGTTGAATTAAGATTGTTTCTTATGTGTTTGTAATGTTTTTTTTTTTCTTTAATTCTGTACTTTAAATTCTTTTACATATTCTTTTAACTTACACAATACATCATGCAATTAAATAAAACTTAAACTTTGGATATGTACCAGAAAATAGATAATATTATTCACATTAATTAACTAGCTATGCTTACCGCAGTAACGAATGGAATAAACACAGTCCAACCAATCTTCAGGTACCAACCGGGTGGGAAACCAACCATTGTTTGAATATTCTTAGAAAGCTGACGGACACCTATAAAAAATATTTAATTACACTAACAAATGCCCAATTAAAATTTAAAAAATATCATTTAAGCTTTTAAACTTAAATTGTTCTACTTTTGAATTTCATTTTATGTATCTAGGGGAATGTGAAGCAAAGTGAAATAGTTAAGATGACTCACCTGTTTCAAAATGAACAAATTTGTTATGAAAATCAGTGTGCACGTAGACGGAATATGTATTTTGTAACACAACTTGAGTCTAAATATTATTTTTTTTTTTGGCAGTTATTTTTCACCTTCGAAAAAAAAGTGGAATATTTTCACTTCAAAAAACCATGGGGCAAAGTGAAAAATACAATATTTTTATATAGAAACATTTTAGATTGGATGAGTTACAGTAATTTTCGACAAATGAATGCATCAGTAAGCGAATACATGAATTATTAATGAAAAAAAAAGGATAAATAAATTACAAATAAATTAATTTATTTATTTTAATTAGTGTATGAGAAAAAGAGTTGAGTGAATAAAATGGAGAATGAATAACAAAATAAGTGAATGGATGAATAAATAATTGAATTAACGAGAAAGAACTTGAATAAATTAATAAATGAAGAAATACATACGTGATTTAGTAAATGAATACATAAGTAAACAAAATGAGCTATTTCACTTTGCCCCGCGCCGTGCACTTGACAAATTACATTGAATATTTAAAATAAAAACATGCCAAATTTTAACTAAATAAGGACTGTAGTGGACATCAGTAGATCTCAATTGATAGTTAAAATGATTACTACAAAAAATTTTATCATTTTATAATAAAAAGAAATATTTTTGAAAAATCACTAATATTACAATAATGGTATCAAATTTCAAAAATTACTTGTATAATTTTTTTTTTGTAGATCTTTGGAAAGATTTTATTTTTGACAGGAATTAACTTTTTGTCTAGTAACTTGAATGTTGCTAGATTGGTGGTGCTGCAAACTATGAAAATATTTTACCATTTCACTTTGCCCCACATTCCCTTACTAAGATTATATATTATTTGGCAGTTTCTAAAATTCATACTGGATGAACTTCGCTTGAGTCCAACTTAAATGCAGAAAGGGAAGAGGTAATGGTAGCCTAATCTGAAGCGAACTTTTATGTCCACTTACAGAACAGTGGCGTTGCTAGTGGGGACAATCATATCCAGCAAAGACGTATTTAAGGGGGGGTCCGGACCCCCCCCCCCCAAACCGGAAGCCTAGTGTCCTTTATCTCAGTCCTCACCAGTTAACTCAAGAAACCACAAACAAGACAGACGGTGCTTTTTCCTTTAAATATTCTTATTAATTAAGAAGTTTTCAACTTCCGAGTCAATTCAGAACGCGAGAACCTCCAAACGTAATACTGCAGATTTTCTGCAGTTATCTTCAAATAAATGAAGAAATTTCACAGAAATCTGCAAATTTCTGCAGAATTCATATAGAATTTTGATAAATTGCCAAAAATTTATTTACTACTGCAATTTTTTTTAATTAATTATAATTAATGGCGCTATCAGTTTTAATAAATTAAATTTTAAGTTAAATATTAATAACTATTATAGTTTTAATTGGATTAGTGTTAATGTAACTAACAATTAATATTTCTGATTTAGCTTTTGTGCCACCTTGGACACCCCCCCCCCCCCCCCCCACACACACACACTAAACAAAGTTCTAGATACGTGCTTGATATCCAGTGGCGCCTCGATCCTTTAATTTTAAGAGGACAGAAATTCTTAATTTGCGGAATGCAGCTCCAATTTTTGTCGAATAATAAAATACGGTATGGACACAAAGTTTATGAACTGAAAAAGGTTATTCAGGCATTTAAAAATCGTAATTGTAATTTTTTTCTTAAAAAGAAAAAAGAAACATTTTCTTTTCAACTTTAGGGAAAAAAAACCCTTACGCACACCCCCATACACAGTCCTATTAAAGAAAGTCTAAATTTTAACAATATCAAAAAACTTAGTGCCCTAATCATCATTAAAGATCGTTTGAAATTACGTGTTTTGGAACTTTCTATTTCAAAAAATTGCTGCGAATAATCCTCTTATTCATTAATGTTACCAAAACACGACCTTTAACCGCATTTTCCAAGTAGAGGGCTCTTGAGACTTCCCTCCCCACTACATCAACATGATGGTTTAGAATTGCGTTAAAGCAACAATTTCGAAAAAGAGCTTCATCATCAAAGATCTTCTCAAATCGCGTTTTGCGGAACTTCGATTTCAAAAAGTTGCTGGAAAGAATTCCTGGACACCTATTCTGTATTCCTAACAGCATCAAAAATGCCTATAATCGCACTTTAAACCTCAAATTTCTTTAAAATCCTAAGGGTAGGGCCCTGAATCATCATACAAAATAGTAAACGCATAATGCATGATAACTTTAAAGAATCATTGGAGAAACTACTGATTCAAACATATCGCCGAAATGCGTAACAACAATGATGAATCTTTAAGCCCTAAATTTCACTTGAGACAAAATTTCCTATACGTCTATATCAAAGAGTCAACAAACTTTCTTACCATAAATCCAACCTATGGCTATTGCTTGGAAGAATACGGTGAAGAGTAAAGGTATACCGCTTGCAGCAAAGGAATCCATCAGTTGGAAAATATACATTCCTCCCTGTAAGGACATGAATACTGTCAATTTTTCCAGAGCAAATAACACATAAATGCAGCTGAATTTAAACACTTGTAATGGGAAACTCCACTTCAAAGAGGAAATCCACATCGTACTGGTTGATCAAATACTAAACAAATGATAACTTTAAACGAACTTAAAAGCTTCTTAGCTATCTTCAGACCTAAGAAGTGGGTTGTATTTGGTATTTAATTATGCGTACTAGCAATGGCGATGGCGTACAGTAAGAAAATGTGAAATTGCTAACTTTACAGAACTATAACTGTAAAATTGCTAACTTTACAGTAAGAAACTGCAAAATTGCTAACTTTACAGAACTATAACTAAAATTGCTAACTTTACAGTAAGAAACTGCAAAATTGCTAACGTTACAGTAAGAAACTGCAAAATTGCTAGTTTTACAGTTTACTACTGTGCATTTTACAGTTTTAAATTGGAACTTCGGCTGCCAGTATTATACTGTTAGAGAAACAGTTCATTTTTGAGGTGTAACATTGAAATGGCCCAAAGACTTTTCGCTACCTGGTGTATTTTAATATTGATATGTTTTCGGTAAATTTTAAACATCTTGGAGTAATTGTGGTCTTTTCAAAGCTTTAGCAGGTTGTATACATGTGAACAGTCATTTTTAAGGCGCACACTATTGCTGAGAGTTGTATAATATAATTGCCTTACCTGAGTCACCATTGGCAGGCCCAGGAGACACAAAACCGCACATACGAAAAGCGAGAAAACCTTTCTCCTTTTTTGCAAAAGCTTTGGCCATTCATCCACAAGACTTGACACGAGCGCTTCCACCGTGCAAAACTGGAATGTAGAATAAAATTTAATAACAAAACAAATTAAATTAAATCTCAGTACCAACAAAAAAATCTCATTTATAATCGACAGTAATATTCAAGTAAACCACTGACGATAATAATGGCAGATATCAAAAAACTTTAAGGAAAAAAAAACATGTTATTGATTTAAAATCTGAATTCAATTTTTTTTCTTAACACACTAAAGGAACAAAGTAATTTTGCATTACAGGTACGTGCTGGCGTACCCCTAACCAATAATGGGACATAATTCAGATTTCCCAATTCAGAAGAAAAAATATATTCAACGTTTAGCTATGCGTTATTAATGTAGGCTTTAAGAAAGGTCTGTTAACAAAACGTCATGAATATTTTATGTGTGTTGTAGAGTTTGAGAATATATCCGTGAGAAGTATCACTACATAAAACCCTTATTTGCTGCAATATTTACTTATTTCTTTATTTTTGAGATGTGGCTTTACTATAACCGGCAAGAGAAATGTAAAATTACACCAATGGGTTGCCTATAAATGATGTCACATTTCGAGAGAAAAGGAAGGCGTGGCGATGAAATTATTTCAGTTTGTGAAAAGAGGGAGGTAAGAGGTATCAAAAAATGTAACATTATGCGTTTTGATTTAAAAAAAACAATTACAAAAATATGTTTATGTAATATAGTGACAAGTAAGGAGAGAGAACGGAGTTAGGTGAAGTGTGAAACTTAATGATAAAGGGGGTGTGGGTCAAACATGTAGAAAGAAATGAGACAGCATTTGTCGACAGCCCCTAACAAGTTTTTAGGTTTTGAGTACAAATTTCAATTGTAATGCTTTTAAAAATGTAATTTCAAAAAAACATGTTGCAGACTGCAAGTTGTTAATTTGCCTGTGAATATTTGATCGGTAAGTTACTGTTTCAAGGAACATTATGATAGTGTGAATCATTCATTTTAGTTATTTAAACTAGCTATTAAATTTCACTTGTCGACTTGCTTTGAATTAAGCTTCCTTACCTGACTGTTAATGCCCAGAACGAAAAGCATCATGAAGAAAAGTGAAGCCCAAACAGGAGATAAAGGCAAGTGAACAACAACTTCTGGATATGTTAAAAACGCTAGACCTGGACCTGTAAAATAGGGTATGTAAGAACAAGAGTATAATAACTCTGGCAATAACTAAAAAGTTTCTATTTGATTTTTTTCAAGCAGATCAGTAGACAGGCATATTTGAAAAATGTTACTAAAATCAGCGCAAAATTTGAAAAATGTTGCACAATGTGTGACATTGGAAAAATTTCTGTTGACTGAGCTGTTTTAGGATTGAATAGGCCTGCTGATTTTCAAAAAGATATGGTTAGTTTTCTCCTACCAAGTCAGGATTTTGTCACCTATACTGCCGGGCTAAGCGCAAAAGTGGTATCTGCAGTCGAGCTCAACCTGAGATATAACTCTTAAGTTTTGCGCCACCATGTATTATCCAGATGAAACTTTTTCAGAATTTTTTTGAAAATATTTCCCGTTCTCCAAATAACCCTATACTTTTGTATTTAGGTAAAATACGTATTTATATACCATATAATTTTGTATTAGGCGCTAACTCAATTTTGTTAAAAAGTGCAGATACGACTTTTGTGCTTAGCACTGCAGTATAGCTCCACTCTTCGCACACCACACCACTTCGAAAACACATCACCATAGGTGTGCTCCGAACTCCCGAACTTAAGTTTTTCTGAGAGTGGTGCTTTCGCTTTGTCAAATGGAACTCCAAGTTTTGCCGAATGGTGGAATACAATAAATACATAAATCTAATAAAAACGGATATTTGGGCATTTAAAAATATCAATTTTGTTCTCAAATTTCCCAAGAAAAGGAATTTTTAGGAAGTCACAGGGACTTCCCATGGCCACCCCTCTAATTGCTTCTACATGCCACAGAAGCCTTAATGCTCTCCTATTGATATAAAACCTCTGATATAAAACTTTTAAAATTGAAGTTAGGTGTTTCTTTTCCAGAATATTAGCTGACAAATACACATTTAAAAAACCATCTCAGAACCTCCTACTTTTTTTTTTTTTTTTCAAAATAAGCATGAATTAAATATTTTTGTTTTCAATGAATAATTTAAAGTTTTTTAATTCCATATTTTTATTATTATAACTATTATTAATTTATGATGACGATGACATGCTAGCTTTTGTTTGCAGGAATTATATTTATTTGTTTCTTATGAATTCATTTAGCAATGTTTCTAGCTCTGTATGAATACTTAAAATAGTTTTAATTAATAAAATTGTTCGGCCAATTAATTGGTGATTACTGATTACTACTAATTAATCGGTGAATTCCTAGTGACGATGATACCGATTAATGGGAAGAACTTCACGATGAACCTAGCATATTGAATGCAGTGTGCTCGATAGGTTTTGAATGCGCAGAAAAACTTTTAAAATTTTCGAAGCCAGAGGGATCAAATGATACTTTTTTGGCCCATGGGTATTTTTCAAAAACCGGTAGGACAATAAAGGAATAATAATACAGTGCAAAACATATTTAACTACTTCCTTGGCTTTGCAAAAAAATAGAAACTACAAGTAAAGCAAAAGCATAAACTGTATTTCACGAAGTCGTTTTTTTTTTTTTTTTTTTTTTTTTTTGCGAACTCACGTTTATATACAGAACACAGGGCCGTATTTAAGGGGTGGGTTTTTAGGGTTCAAACCCCCTCCGAAAATTTTCAAAACTATTCCAAAAAATGCTTTTTAATGCTCTTTTTTGCTGAAAAATAATATTATTTCTATTTTATTTTTAATTTTCTTATTTACTTTCCAATTTCATTTGAAAAATGAAATTATCATTATGGAATGATAGTACAAATTAATTGATTTATCTGCAATATTTATCTTTATTGTAGTTTTTACAAACATAATTTCATACACAATATACCTTTTTAACTGGGGTGAAGATGTTTTGTACACATGAGAATTGTTTACTTCATTAGAAAGATATGCTATTATTTTATTTTTCCATGTTAATGCCCCCTTAAGTTTCTTCAGTAACAAAAAGCAATAGAATGTAAAACATGAAATCAAGCTTTATTTCTCATATATATTTCGCGAGAAATGAGTTCATAAAACCCTCCCCGAAATAATAGTCTGGTTACGACCCTGCCACTAACAAACACACCAAAGTTCTTGAAAGTGCCAAACTCGATATTTAACGCGTTTTATAAGTGCCATAAAATTGAAATTGAGGGTTGCTTTGAATGTGCGTACATGAATAAACACATCTGTTCTTTTGAGGAATTAAAAGACATCGGAAGTTATGCAGTGTACACATAAGAATTTTTTTTCTCCTTTAAAACGACGCTTCAATAATACTTAAAGCACAGGTCCGCATTTAGGGGGGTCAGAGGGCTCAATTGCCCACCCCTGACTTTGGGAAATCAATATATTTACATGAAAGTGGGGTGCTTTTTGCTGGTTTTTTGTACAATTTACATTGAGAACTTACCCTTTGCCCCCCCCCCCCGGAAAAGTTTGAAATAACGGGCCTGTTAAGCATCTATTGCCACAAAAAGCAATAGAATAAATAATATGAAATCAAGTTTTTATCTATCATATAGTTTTTATAAAAAATGTGTTTGGTATAAAACCCTCTCCAAAACAAAAGTCTGGTTATGGCCTTGACAGAACATATTGTGGTTCCTTAGCTCTCGTTATAAGCGATCTCAAACGTATTGAGAAAAAAGAAGACAGCGAGAAGCAAAAAGGGATGTAAATGGACAAATTCAAGTTTTGAGTTTACCGCGTTTAAAGATGAGATCTCAGGTAGACTTTCAGTGGATTTTTTTTTTTTTTCTGAATCATGCTATATATTAGCACCTTCCTGGACTATTAGTACCGTCTCTTTTCCCAAAACAGATCAGACATTCTCCTACCAGTTGCGCTAGTTATCTCCAAATTTTTAATTTGTCACGTACATCTCTTAGCTTCTGAATGGATCAAATAATGTCTTAACTAGCTGAACACCATGAAAGCAGCAAGCTTCACGCATGCCAAATCCTTTTGGTAAAATATATTTTTTTAAACAAATACACATCTTTTATTGTACTAGACTTCTTAACCTTTTTAAAGTGAAGCGTTATATCCAAAGCAAACGTGCAAAATGACATTTAACCCTTTCTTTCCCAGATTAATTTAGCAAATTTTGAAAATCAGTAGGGTCTAAGGCCCCCTACGCCTTAGAACCCCTAAGAAAACTGTTTCCGATTGCAGGTACCATCTGTTGGCCTTCCAGCGAAGTATAAATGCTTCAGCATGGATCCAGCCATATAGGATTTATAATACTAAATTAATATAAGCGGGACTTCGAGTCCCGTCGGGGGATTTAAGATGCAAAAGAAAGATTTCTGCTCAAATGCATTAGTGCAAGCTTAATTAATTCCATCATGTTCCAATTCTAACCTCAACATTTATTTAAACGGAGGTACTCTGGAGCAAAATCTAACTATTCAACAAATTGAATCGTTTTCAGTGCTCTTTTATCCATTTAAACTAGAAACTGTAGCACAACATACATTTTTATTCTCGTCTCTGGTCTGAGGAGGATAAAATAAATGCCGTGCCAAAATACTGTGGGTATTCAGAAATAGAAAGTCATCTGTGTCGAAACTCTAAGCAAAATAGATAGAAATGTTTGAATACTCACCACACGAAGAAGTTTAAACTGCCGTAAAAAATAGCTAAAAATACTCACCAGATTTTACTACTTCAGACACCTGAATGTCTTGAATGTGTGCCATGTAACCAAGCACTGAAAATATTACAAATCCTGCGAGAATACTGGTCATGGGATTCACAATGCAAAGTATGATAGAATCTCTATAAATAAACATGAAACAGAGATGAAAACATTTTAGACACTGAGATCTTGAAAGCGTAATTCTAACGAATCAAGAACCCGCGGTTTACCAAGCCTCGGATAAACTGATGACATCAGATGCATTTAGTTTACAGTGGTTCTCAAAGAAGGCACTATCGCTCCTTAGGGGTTGGAAGGAGAATGTAAGGGGGAGTTGACCGGTTAGAAAATATAGATTTTAAATACAGTGCAAGAAGATCTAATGTTTTAATTTGGAGTTTCAAGATATCCGAACAAGTTGATATGCTGTTTTTGACAGAATTTCAAATTTTAAAAATAAATGTATTGGATTAATCAATTTCGTAACTTTACGCAGCTGGTCAATTTTGTCTTTACGTTCGTTAGATGCAGAGATATATGTTGTTTCAAACGGGGCTGCGTATTGGCTACTAACCATGTGCAGACCTAGTGCATTTTCCGAGACCAGCAATTCTTTCAAGTGGCACAGCTATTGGCGAATGCCATTGCAATGAGACTACAGTTTCCCCCTTCACCTGGGTTCTACTCGATGCGAAATTGCATTGGGAATTTAATTTTGCCAAGAGATACTCTGTGCCAAACAAGTACTCGAGGGATCTTTTACATGCCGCGTAGTTATGCGACATGGACTCTGTCCATTTCTGCACTTTGAATGTCGACCGACTAGAGCCAGGTTAGAAGCAGGCATATGATGTATGGTTAAAACATTAGAAGTTTAAACTTAAAGTACATTTTTCTCGAAATGAGTTTTTGCTACAAGTTTCCTTGTTTCAAAAATGATAACTCAAAATATTCTGATCTTAATATTTATGAAACCTAGCCGACTTCTTTAATATACTATTACCTAGGAAATATACCAAATCTTAATCATAACAGTAATATTTTAATAGTTATGGTTTTTTCTTCAAATATCAATTTAGTAAATTTGGCAAAAATCTTACAAAAAAAGGCTACAGTGATCTCTAAAAAATGTTACTTTCAACCCATCCTCGGAATTGTTGATATGTACCCCAGCGAGAGTCAGTTATTTTGGTGATACCGTAATTAAATATTATTTTTTACAAAATTTTATACAACTATTAAAAATACTAGTTAATTATTATTTTTTTTCTAAAACTACGTCCAAAAATGTAATTACTATGTAGCTAAATACAGTTTTTCTAACAGAGGGCTTCGACATGTTCGGATGCCATAAGGTTAAACACATTTGTTTTGCTAAGAATTACCTCATTTTAAAGCTCAATGAAAATCTGAGGAAATGAGAAAGAGAGAGAGGAAAAGGGAAGTAGGAAAAAATAAATTACTTATTAATACGAAATTTAGTGGTTTAATGAAATTGAAATATGTACAAAAGCTATAAATATTTAATGAATTATTAACCATGCGTGGCAGGAATAGGTTCATTTTACTTATTATCTGTAATGTAGTGTATCTATTCAGTCTAGCGCCCGTGACGAAATGAAGGAATTGCGCCCCAACCTTATGGTCGCCTTGACGGGAGGTAATGGGAGGTCACTGTGACCTCCCAAAACAGTTCCTTATTGAGAAAATTTTGATTACTCTTCAGTCTTAAAGACAATATTTCAACTTTGATTTTCTTTCTTTTTTTTTTTTTTTTTGAAAGTTTTTAATGACGCCCAATGTTCCTCATTAGATATTTCATTTTCCCCGCAAGCTCTTATTTTTGTGATTTTTTAAAAACATATTTTTACACTAATATAATTTAAAATAAATGTCCCTATATATATTTTTTAATCTGTCAAAATGAAGCACCCCCTGGCAGCTGCGCCAGTGGCAAAGAGCACACCCCAAGGTATCCCACAGCTTATTATTATAAAACTCAAGCATTATGAATCAGAAACAAAGAACAAATAGTTAGTAAAGGGAACCTCATCTGAAGACATCAAAAGATCTAAGCAATATACGGGCAGCATAGGCTGACATAGAAATGTTTCAAAGGAGGAGCGATTGATTTTATTTCGTATCGTCTTACTACTATTTTGGAGAAAATAAATACGTTTGTGCGATAGATGTTAAGTTTAAATCCAACGTTAACGATGCACAAATATACAGGTATACTGCAGACACGTGTTTCGGGGCTACAAGGAGCCCCTTTTTCAATACAAGAAGTGTGAGCTTTAGGATGAAGAATCAACCGAAAAAAGGATGATTCTTCATCCTAAAGCTCACTTCTTGTATTGAAAAAGGGGCTCCTTGTAGCCCCGAAACACGTGTCTGCAGTATACCTGTATATTTGTGCATCGTTAACGTTGGATTTAAACTTAACATACTCATCTTGGTTTACAAATGTTGACCTCAGTTGTTTTAGACTTCAGTTGCGAAACTTATCCTGAGGAGAGTCCTAAACCTCCTTCTACTACCATCAAAGATAGTCTTAAAAATGCATTTTTTTAACTTCAATATTGAAAATTTACCGTTGGTGGGTCCCTCAAGGGAAGGGCAATCGCCCCCATCGCCCTTCCCTTGTATCCGTCAATGACAATAGTTAGTAAGCAATAGTACTTATTTGCAATAGTAGCTTATTAAGCAATAGTTTCTAAAAATAGACGATGAGGTTTTCCGATTCTTAAAATAATTATGATGAAATTTAAGTTTTTTTTAAAAGAGCAGTTAGTTTATTAAAGTAAGTAAAATTAATTCTTGAAATAGGAACTGAAAACAACACAAACCACAAAAGAAAGGGAGAATAAGTTTACGTTTAAAAGGAGCGACGACCCGAAAACATTTGAGAAACACTGTTACAACATATCAATTCAAGAGATTAAAAAGTTTTTTTATTCATGATTTCAACTTTACGTAGCGAGGTAGAGGTACCAAAGAAAATGATTAAAATAGCATTCTGAATGAAGAACTACTTTCTCTGTTCCAGTCTTGAAAGTTTATTGCATTAAAATTTTAATAATTAAAGTTTTTTTCTTTTTTTTTTTCCAGAACTGTTAATCTACTTCACTGAAGAAATTATTTTCAACACTTCTATCTTGCTTTCCATAGGAAAAGAATTTTGCCCTTTTCTACATCGAAAAATTTTATTTAGCTTGAAAACAGTTTTACTGCTTTTCGACTGCGTTCAAAAGTTTTGTTAGAAAATAACAAATTCCAAAAAAAAAAAAAAAAAAAGTCTGATTCAAGCAGTTCCATCTACTTTTTTTTTTTTTGGTTTGAATTCAGTTTGTTTTATGAGTTACTTTTCTTCAGTACTTATGCAGATTCAAGTAGATAGAGGGTATAATTTTACTTGTTTCAAAATTCGAACTCGTTGCCAACTCATTAGCATTCCAATGGTTTTTGAGACTGATCCAATCATTGTAATTCTTAAAAGTTTTCTGTATCATGTTTCTTGGAAAACAAAGTCTTCCAGTTCTAAAACAACTGATATGGAATCGTCTATTCACATATTTTAATGATGTACTATCACAAATATTCATCTTCTTGATTGCATTCTTCGGGAAAGAAAAATATTATACAAGCACTTTTTTTGGTTTGAAGTTTGCACTGTAGATCTTTATTCATTTCTTTTTTCTTTTCCGTTAAACAAAATGCATGTTCGGTGAATAAGTCAAAAACAAGTGTTATTACACTCGAGATCAAACGAAAAGTATACAATAATATGCTGAGCAGTGAATTTTTCTAAAATTTTAAAATCAAGCAGTTCTTCATAAAATCATTCATTAAGTACACTGAACTCATCATGAAAGGGAAATCAACGTCCATGATGCCTTGATGTAAAAAAACACTTCTTGAAAATATATTAATCCAAAACTTACAGTTAAAATCAATATTTTTCGTATTATCATTTTCTGTTTTTATTCACTTTTTAAAAAAACTTCATTCACTTTTTTTGTGGACTTGGCCATTTGTATTTTTTCACATATATTTTGAAGTGAATGCAATGTTTCAGGTAGTATTTAGTATTTAATAATGTGAGACTTGAAACCCGATCCAGCTCAACTTGAGAGGCAATTTGTAACCAGTAATAATCAATAAAATGTCATATATTGAATTAATCATGAATGTGAATATCTGATGTATTTTTTCCCCTTAAATATATCCTAAATTTCCACTGTCTGTAAAAATGCTTCAAAATTGTTTTCCTTTAAAATAAAACGCTATTTTGGGACAAAAATTTGAGCTGAATGCAGACTTATAAATCCAAAATTAAATGTAAATCCACTGGATTCAAAAGACAAAATATGTGAGAAATTTTTCAACAAATAATCCGAATTGTTTCAAAATTCAGGCTTGAGAAAAGTTATTGAATATCTTTCTTTCAGGATGAAGGTTAATATACCATTCAGAATGTCTAATTAGCTGTAAAAAAATATTCATCAGCAAAAAATAATATTGTTCAAGTAATGCTTTCTACTAAAAGAAATTAAATACAGAATTTATTCATCATGTAAAAAATTAAATTATTGACCAAACAGACCTTTATGTAATGTAAAAAAAAATACCAAACCTTTTTATAAGTTCCATTAACAATTAGAATATCTAAACATTTTCCAACAAATGCCAATTTTGCCCAAATTTCAGAAAACGTTTATTTATTTATTTATTTATTTTTGTAATTTTCATGAGTTTTTTTTCTTTTTAAATGTGGTTTGAAAAAAGAAACTTTAAATTTATTTTACACTAAATTTTATTCTTGAACTTCAAAGTGCATTTTGTCAGTTATTCCAAAGATCGAGAAAGGAAAAGGGGAAAATCCCAATATAACATCCAATAATTAAGAATCGGTGGTCGTAGCACGGATGCCAAAAATTTTCCTAAGAGATAGTCGTTGATTATCTGTTTGTTACAGAACTATGTTTAAAAAAAAAGACGCATGTAAATATTTTTTTCCAAGTCTCAAATGGACAAAATCGTAAAATTTGGATTAGTTACTATTTTTAAAAAATGCCATGTTCAATATCCACTTTGCAACAGCAGCTGATAAATTACCTGATCTTGCTGTTAAGGGCCCGTTTAGAATATAACCGACTGTTTGTTCCACGAAGTTGCCAAGGGAGCTCTGCAGAACCTGATAGCAATAGAACGAACTTCATAGTAATTCAGATGTGTTACATGATTTTAAATGACAGGTTTCAATTATTCACATTAAATTATCTTCCAGTAATTGGGTTACATTATTTGTGAAAAAAAAATAGTGTTTTATAGTAACAAAACGTACGCTTCACTGCAATTCAAAAAAAAAAAAAAAAATGCATTTTTTGGCCAAAGAACAGCGAATTGTTCTTTGAACTGTCTTCAGCTATATTTGCTGATTTTCAGAATTTCTATATTGTAACACTGCTGCGAGTGTGGAAGAAAAACAAATTTCTTAAGACTAAGGTTTTATCTTTCCTGCATTCTGAAAGATTTAATTACTAGCTTAAATCACTAAAATTCATACATTGAAAAACATTTTAGGTGTTCATCCTAATGCCGTTTGAAACACGAGAAGGTAATATAGCTCAGCACAACTCATAGTTCTTAACGTGTAAGGATAAAAGGGCTGTAATGCAGTCGAACCCCAATTAAGCGAGCTGTAATTTCAAAAATTAGATTGAATTAACTAAATTACTTCAAAAAAATTCCATGAAAGAAATGTTCGCTGATCAAACTAGTTTGTGGTGTACTTTCATGCTTTCATTTTTCATCAAATTGGAAAAAGTATGTAGAAGGTAACATATAGTTTATTTAAGACATTAAAAAAATTTATAGGCGTCTCAAAATGTACTAGTCTGATAACGTAAAAGTGCTGCGAATGTAAAACTAAGTAATGTGATAGAGGTTTTCGTTTTCCTTACTTACGGTATTTTCTGTAACAACAATTAAAAAAAAAAACATTTTAACGACTGATAAAAATTATTTTTCACTCATTTATTAATTTTTTTATTACTATAATACTTTATAGTAGATTTTTGTAAATTTACTAGTTTTCTATTGAATTAAAATAGCTGATCAATGCTCTTAAAAGCTTTTCTTCCAAGTGCTTAAAATTTTTTATAAAAAAGACCCTTAAACTTAAACGACAAATACAATAATACAAGGAAAAAAATAAATACAAGAATCTCTAGTATGAAAAAATCCATATAGAAAAAAAATTTACTTTTAGTTTTTGTCATAGGCATACACAAGACATGATTATAAAACCAAGTCGTTGCATTTCACAAGCTACATTTTTATAACATGAGTGAATTTAGTTTCCCCTTTTTCTATAAAAAGTGTGTTCTATCATCTAAAAGATTTCAATCAACCAAAATTGTTTACAAAACATTATTCTCTCTCTGACGTTAACATTAATTTATTTGCCGTTCTTTTCAACATTTATTGCATGATTAATTAGTTCATCATTGTTAGCAAGAATATTTCCACTTTGTTCCATTACTTTTAACGCCTAAGTTTCCAAATATGATATACATGCAACTTTTTTCGAAGAAATAAAATTTTGTTCCTACGAATTCGCTGAATCGGGGTTCCACTGCATGTAAAGAAAGAGAAATGTTCTTATTTTCATAAATTTACTTTTGGTATTAATGTTTGAACATACAGTAAACAGTGTTCCAAATTAGACTTCTCTTTATCAGACATGTGACAGTTCTTTCACACTCAAACCATATTTACATATTATGCTTCGTCATATCTGCAAGTCGTAATCTTTAGTTTCATACTTCTAAGTAGAATTTTTATATTTCTCTGAGACACACGAGCTGTATTTGAGCCTTTCTTAAAATAAAAAAAAGGCGAGTAAGGGGCGAAGTCACCCAATTTAAATAAAAAATAGCCACCGTAAATTGATGGTAAGTTTAGATTATTTTAAGTTTTGGATGCAATTTTACTCTTAGACTAAAATTTTACTTGTTTTTTGCGAATTGTACTCTAAATAATTTATATAAAAAATTTAAAAAAACCTCTAAAAATTAACTATTTTCCAATTTTTGTTATTAACATCAAAACGCAAAGACTTTTATAAAATCTGTACGCACCCTGTTTGTACTAAATGCATAAATTATAAGAATAAAAGGGCAAAAAAAAAATGTAAACGTTGAAAAAATAAGAGTGGGTAGGAGGACTAATTAAAATTATCTTGAAATAAATAACACAAATGTTCCTCCTTATTTTCAAAAATATTTAGAATTGACTTACCTGTAAAAATTATGATGAAATTTATTGTAACTTCCAAGATTTATAACGGATCCAAACCCAATTCCAAACGTAAAAAAGACTTGAGTTCCTGCTGCCACCCAAACCTAAGAACATAATATTTTTTGCTCTATTTTTTTACAAATAATGCACTCAATATTCATGAAATATTCGATTCAACAAAAAGCAACCAAGATAAAAGTAAGACCCCCCCCCCCCAAACAAAATAAGGAAAACACATTATGTATTAAATTGAGAGCTTTTTTTATTTTGTGTCAATGGTATAAAACAAAACACCGAAGCATGAGGTGTGGTTCGGCAGCTTCGCCCTATAATAATTTATGTTGTAAATTTTAATTTTACAAGTTTAATTCCATAAAGTATTCTCCTTTAAGCTATACACTATTATAAAATATACTTAAACATAGAAGAAAACTATATTTAAATAAATTGACTGTGTGTACCCTTGGAATCAGAAACTGTTCAATAATTAACTTTATATATATTATATTTAATTTGTAAATTCTTATGAAATAAATAAATAAATAAAATAAAATAATATCTAGCTGATAACTATATGATCTATTTAGTTGCTTTAAATAAAGCTAGTGAAACTTGACTTTCTTAAGCATTTCTATTGTAAGTCTTAAGCTTTTCTATATCTATATAATAGATATAGAAATGCCGATTTTTAACATTTACCAAACCAGGATTTTTTTTGAAACCATATTTTATTTCATAAAGTAAGTATAAAATTTCAATTTTTCTTAAATTTATCAATATGTCGACAAAATCTGTGTAGCAGAAAATAAAAATATACTTTCATAATATCGCCGATTATAGATTTGCTTCGCAAATAATTACACCACTTTAGCCCGTTGAAGTGTAATAATACTTTCCCCTTTTTGAGCATCCGGTTTAGATTCCTATAAAGACGCTACACAAATTTACTATAAATTAGTATTTGAAACGCGTGTTTGAAACAATTAAGAAGTACTATCAAAATTCATTAAGAAAATTAATATCTTACCTTTGGCTCACGTAGTTTTTCCCACTCAGGTGTAATGTAGAAAAGAATTCCATCCATAGCTCCTTCCAATGTTACTCCACGAATCAAAAGTACGGTTAATATGACGTATGGAAAGAGGGCCGTTACGTAGATAATCTATTGACGAAAACGTATAAAATGCTTTATTATCACTTAAAAGTATATTAGCTTCAGTCAAAGCATATTTATGGAAAACTTTCTACCATTAAAATAGTTAATCTTAACTGTTCGAAACTCAAATTTAGCGAACATTTTACGCACCTTTCCGCTTTGGTGGAGACCTCTCCATATGATGAAATATACAAAAATCCAACCGGCAACAAGATATAGAGCAAGCTCCCAACGTAGTGCTCCCAATGTTTCAATACCTGCAGTTATGCCTAAAACTCGCCTCCTGAAATAAATAAAGTTAAAGAACAATAAAGATTAAGAAAAATCGAGAGATACAGGAACGAACAAAATAGGAGAAAAATACAACTATATTTCCCCTCAAAGATTTGGATTGTTCAACAATTCTTTTCCAGGTAAAACAATTTTAAGCCTAGAAGTAATAACAGCTACAAACGCAGTGGCGGGATTATCGCAACTGTCGCAATCGTGAGGGCCCCACGACA
This sequence comes from Uloborus plumipes, assembly GCA_038373865.1. Classification (NCBI taxonomy): domain Eukaryota; kingdom Metazoa; phylum Arthropoda; class Arachnida; order Araneae; family Uloboridae; genus Uloborus; species Uloborus plumipes. The sequence continues at coordinate 27,486 of JAXGGA010010952.1, forward strand.
TAGAGGTCTCGGAAAAAACAAAATGGTACGTTAAAAATACTCTGCGTCTCAAGCATGATACACACTTTGGGGAGAATAGGAAAGCTGAAAACAAAGAAAGAAAGTAGAAAAGCATGAAATACGAAACACTTTAAGTGCTTGCATCAAGTTATGAAGAAATGCTGCTGCTTTGAGGGCTGCTCAGATAGACAAAATTAAAGGGTTGTGGCTGTATATGCTCTATATGCAGAGCAATGAGGGGGAAAAAAGTAAATTTTAATGAAAATTTAAGGAAATAAGATACTAACTCCCAGAATTCGACAACAGAAGAACTTTCTCTGTTACTGGACGTCAAATTCGTCTTGGTGATGTTACTGTCCAGAAGTCGGATGTCCTGGCAATTTTCGCTATTCCAGTAGCTGCCACAATGTTGCCACGGAAGCAGAGAAGAAAATGACGACACAAAGTAAAAGCAGATCCATGATACAATAACGATGAAGTAGATGTTGTATAAAGCAACAATTGTCATCGATGCATATCCAATTCCTAGTAAGACAATGGTAAGTTTGTAAATCAGAATGAAAATATCAATGGTATTGCTAAGTTGTTGATGAAAATTATGTATAGAATATAATAATTTTCAAAGTTTTGACCACCAACTAAACCACCAAATTTTTTAAAATGAGGAATTGAGGGGGAACGAAAGAAAAGACCCCCAAATTAAAAAATAAACTTTTTGTTTTTAAACAAATTTGATCTTTGTTAGCAAAAGATCAGCATAAATGAGGGCTTGATAAACGAGGTTCTACTGTACTCATTTCAAGAAAAATCACGTCCAGAAAATCAAAAGTTGGATTATGAGATAGGGAAGAAGCTAGTCAAGAACAGTGTTTAGTATTTTCATCTCTTGTGGAAAACTATTTCTTTTCTCCTCAATGCTAAAGCGATTTTGCAAAACACTTTTATGAAATGGCAGTAGAATATGGCTTTCACATTTTTTGCACGTTAGATTAAAGAATGCGCTACACTTTTCATTCTATGCTAATCTGACATTTGTCTATCAGGAGCGTATCCTGTATGTGAAATGGCGCTATGATAAACAGCAAAAAAAGGACTGACTTGATGGATTTATTGCGAATAAAAATTTATTTTTATTCTGTTCTTTTACTTTAAGCATACTATCATTTTTATTGCTTATTTTGTGGCTGAGAGATGTTTAAGATTGAAAGCAAAACATAGAACAGTACACAATTCTATAAATCTGAAACTGAAAAAGAATAAAACAGCTGATTAGTGGTACATTCATTGTATTGCACAGAATTGTAATCTAATCGAAAAGTGCTATGAACTGATGCGTAAGAAGAATGCAAAGAAATGAATCAAAATGGTGTGTTTTGGTACTGAACATTTGAATTTAGGTCAGATAACAGATCCTAAATTAAAATAATTAAGAAAAAAATGCCATGCGCAGTTTGTAGCCACCCAAGGCAGAGGTTCACCATATTCCGAAAGGTTAAAATGCTAACACCTCTTTCCACTGCATCCAATTAACTCCATAAAGACGGGAACTTTAGCATACTAAAAATACACGCCAGAATCTTTTTAACGTTATAATTTGTATCAAAAACATCGTCCAAAAAAAAAAGGATAACCTTATTTTCCTTAAGGTGACATCGATTTTCCGCCACACCCTAACATTTGTGTTACAGGAGTGACAATTGTACATACATATTTGCACTTTAATCCAAGAATTTTGAGCTTAGGTTTTAAAAATTAATGCATATTTGAATAAACAGCATCCCTCATTTTATATATATTTATACACAGTTGAGCTAGGTTAATCCAAAAAAATAAAAAAGATATGAATTTTTTTCGTGTTAGCCGTTAATCGTAACAACTATAAATACGTAAAATTGTTAAAAAATAAAAAAATGTTTATCTGTACTTTGAAAATAGTTACTACTATTTATTTCAACAGCCAAGTACATAATAATTTAATTATTAGAACAACGGACCCTTGTTAATTAAACCAGAGGTTAATTGAATCAACCGCTCAACTGAATCAAATCTTCAAAAAGCAGAAGTAAATCCAGCTTTTGAATCAAAACTGTTCAGAACAAACGTGATTCATATAAGCGGTGGCCGTTGTATCCTTAAAAAAAATTGTTTTCCTAAAATTTGTTGCTTTGGATGAAAAAAACTGGAAATGGTGATAGTCAACAATGAAGGAACAGCTGATAAATCTCGATGGAAATGGAAAAGAAGTTGATATGTCTATAGGTAAGCAGCTGTATGGGCATTATTTCGTACACACGAAATTCGATATTTGCTTCTCGATTGACATGATGGTCCTTCTGCTACTAGAGTATTCAATCGCAAGAATTTACAGTGAAGTTCTTGAGTCTTAGCAAAAACTTTCATTTTATTACACGTTTTATGTCTGATTTTTTCAATGTAAATAGAAACCCAACTTAACCAGCACAATGTTTGTTTAATCCATGATTTTGTTTTAACAGTGATCATATTAAGAGAGTTCAACTGTTTATATTTGTTAATTAAAAACTGCTAACAACAAAGCTTTCATTAAGAAAAAACCACTCCCCATAAAACTTTACACTACTTTTTGTATAACTAGTTATTAGTTATACAAAAAGTAGTAAGATTCATGTAAAAACGAATAGAAAAATGAATTCATGAGCAAATTTAAGGATCATAACTTTAAAAAGGATCCACGTAAGAAATAATAAAGTACCTTACCTTTGAAAATTGGAACTAAATTCCAAACTCCAATACCTCCTAAACTTAAATACTGTCCCATAGATACCTCCATCACAAAAGAAGGTCCAGCGAGTAATACCAAACATATCAAATAAGGGAACAAGAAAGCACCTAAAAACGAAACGTTTTTGATTATTTAGATTTTAAGAGATATAATGAAAAATTTAGCATCAGCGTTCATTTTGAACTTAATATTCAATGACAGAGACAAAAATGTAGTTTTTTAAGCAATGTAAAAGCAAAAAAACATTGAAAACAAACAAGAAGAAGGATGAAAAAGAATAATTTTTGAATGATTTTGAGTATAAAACTTTAAACAGCAATAAAAATAGACAAATATTTTGAAAAATCACAGTAACTAAACATTTTATTGATGAAAATGTAAAACAGTTGAGAAAAAAAGTATTGCCATTTTCCTCTTATTTATATACTACTTTGTTCCAGTAAAATAAAAAATCATCAAAAGCAAAAGTATTTAAGTTATTCTGTTCCTAATTGAAGAAGAAAAGTCTACAAATATGTATCCTTTTAGTTGCTTAAAGAAACAAAAGATAATCAAAAAAAGAAAAAACAATGCAGTGCAGTTACTTATGAAAAAGCTATTGATTCTTCAAACCAGAACTTATACAGACATACTAGTTCGTAGAAAACGTGACTGATCCACTTAAAGTAAATTATGGCATAATATATGTAGTTAAGACTACATAAATTTGGAAGCTGTTTTGCCTTCATATGATTTACTTTTAGATGTTCGCGATGCAGGTAACTATAGCTTAAATATTATATTTAAAACATTGTTTCGATCTTGCATTCCATAAACAATTATCTAAATGAAAAAAAAAATAATATGCAAATAAAGTAATTAAAATAGAAATAATATGAAATAGCTCGACTGATGGAAATCGACCACTGGTCCTGCCAACTACTGAGGTTTACTTTGTGGTAGTCCTATTCTGTTGGTATACTACACTGCAACGTTTCTTGACAAAAACATCGTGACTCAGCGCGACGTTTGCGTGACGTTAGCCTATGAAAAACGAGCTAGATAAAACGTCACAGCCTACTTGGCGAATTAGAGGAGATCGTTGACTGCTTGAGAGCTCTTATTGGCTCCGCCAGTAGTGACGTTCAGTGTCAAGTTAAGTTGCTGTCTAGTATAGTAAGCCTCGGATTAGCAGATAGCCAATGATTCGTAGGAGCTGCCAACTTTTTACAAAAGGTTACGTAAAAGAAATTAAGCTTCTGATTAATAAGGGATGAGAATGTCATTTTTATAACTTGTCCATGTTAAAAGCTTACCTCCACCATTCTCGTAGCACAAATAGGGAAACCTCCAGACATTCCCTAATCCAACGGCATAGTTGATGACGCTGATGAGGAAATCCAATTTGCCACTCCACTGTCCTCTCTCTGCGCTGTCCCTCTCCGAACTTTCATCAGAAGACGTGCTGGAAATGTCCACTTCTGTGTTCGTTCTCTTAGAAATACACACCGAAGATGGTTGGCCGTTGGCCGGCATATGTCCATTCTTAGTTTTACCGTTTTCTAGGCCCGACTGTTCAGGGCTGGGCATCGTGACCCGATTAGGAAGATTGTGCAGTTCGACAGCTAATAATGATTTCAGGTTGCACGTCGGCGGAGTTAAGGCTGAACTGTGTTTATTACTCGATGACACGGTAAAGATTCAAAAGGGTTGCACAGTGTAAAAGGAAGAAAAAATCTGAAACGATAAAAACAGTTCGATGAATGAACTTTCCACAGAAAGTGAGCACAGTAATAAGTTTCTATTGCTTAGCTCTAAACATGCAGTAAATTGCGAACATTAGTCTGCGTTTAGTTATGCCATTTAGAATTTCTATACGTTCACGTGACACAGTGGATGCCGGTGAGTTGAATCAGTGGTTAATTGACTCTTTAATCAATTAAATCGTCAAAAACAGAGCAAAATACAGCTTCATTGAATCAAAGCTGTTTAGAACGAACGTGATTCATATAAGCGGCAGCCACTGTACTATTTTTTATGTTAAATTGAACCAACACATTCAGACGTAACGCAATTAATACGTTAGCGGAGTATTTTAAAACTTATGTATCAGACTGTAAATTATATGTGCAGCATGCAAATGAAAAACGCAATAACTGCTCAAAAATGACAACAAAAGATAGAATGGTGATTTATCTTTGGATTATTAAATGTGAGGTGTTTTTCACAAAAATCCTTTTTTAATATTTTGATATTTATTATTATTATGATTGTTTTCAATTAGTTCTGCTCTCTTTCTTTTCTGTTTTTAAGTTGTTCATGAAGTTTAAATGTCAGTGAATAGATTCTCTTTCAATCGCTAATTGATTTTGTTGCTTGTTATTTTTCTCCGTATTGAAAGAACTGAAATCTAATTCAGTGACATAACTGATTACTTAGGTACCCAAATTTTCTATCGTGTCTTTCTAACAATCTTATTAGCGGTTTATCAAATTGGACAATCAATTAAATTTTAGCGAAATAACGTGTAAGAACTTGTTATTTCTAGTTTATAGTGAAATTTCATTTTTCCGTAGATGTCAAAAGGTTCACTGCGTGCATTAGATGCAAGAAACCTAGGAGATCCATCAATCCATCTAAAAACTGAAGTAGCTCCCAAAGTTTGATTTTAGTTATTCCTCCGCAACAGTTCCATTTTCATGCATTGATAAGTTTGAAAGTTAATAATATGTATCTAATTTTTATTCATAAGTATTTTGTATCAAGATTAATTTTATTTTTGCTGTGTTCCGGTATAGTTTGACTTGGTCCATCTTCTTTAGCATCAGGAATTATTTCCGATACAATAAGCATTAAATTCAATATCTTTAGCTAATTTTAACATTTTACAGCAGGCGTTACGAACTAAGTCATCACCTCTCTAATTTCCCCAATGAAAATATTGATATGTTACTTAGAAAATAAATATTTAGATTGGCACTTTAGAATGCTTATCAGAGATTCCGTGTGATAAAACTTGATTTGTTTAGACATGCTCTATTTTTAATAAATGCCAGTCTCTTTGAAACTTCAACAGGTTGCACTAGCCAAAACTGGATTGAACAGGAAGAAGTTGATAAATGAGTCTGCGAGATATTGATCACACAAAGTATTTTGCACTTTATGATCTGTATATGTATGGCTTTGAATTGCAAAAACGGTTACCACATACGTTATGCAACAAAATAGGACGCATGATACAGAAACTTTCTGTTTGGGGTTCCAAGAATGCTGATATCAGAAATCCGAATTGACATTCCTTTGCTGATTTTCGAATATGATTACCATGGACTGTCTTAGAGTGCTTGTAAAGCAGAAAAAGACAAAGAGCTAATTATGCTCTTTGTCGAATAATTATGCTCTTTGTCTAATAATAATGCTAATTGTGGAGTATAGTTTTTTTGCCCCCCCCCCCGTTTTCAAAACTTGACTATGTGCTATGCATTTCTATGAAAATTAAGTATTTCTGGAAACCCAACACATTGGCGAATCCAAGCGCTGTGAATCTGCATCCGCCTAAGAGCAAAGCTAACCTTCTGTTTTTTTTTTTTTTTTGAACAGCAGACCATAGCTTTCAATTGAAATTTGATTTTAAGGTTACTGAAGTTTCAAAATTAGTTGATCATGAAAAGTATAAAATCCTAAAACAATAACAGGCTTTAAAACCGAAATTGTTTAAGATTCAAAAAAATATTTATATACTTTCTAAAATAAAATTAGGAAAAGGAATGCAAAGTTTTTTTTTTTAATCGAGCTTGGGTATAAAACTACGTGTTTTTTTTTTTTTTTTGGTTAATTCTACTGGGTATGAACGAGCAACTAAAACAATGTTAATGAATAAAGTACTAAAATAATTAATGAAATCTGCCGAGTTATGGAAGCATATAATAAAATACCTTAAAACATTCAAAATAATTGAAATATTTTTAGGATGCAAAAGGATTGAAATCTCAAATAAATGACTCATATTTCGGCCAGTTACGAGTTCCCATGTTGGCATGTTTCCAAAACGTTCGTTTATGGAGAAAGTTACTGTGGATGAAAATCAAGGGGGAAAATAAGGAAACGGGAATCAAAAATATAAAAAAAAAGGAGAACAGATGAGGATACATTTTCCATTAATTTCTCTTCAGTGTAAAATTATTTTTTCATTAATGTGTAGACTTTCTTGCGTAAAAACTAAGTGCGTAATGAATCAGTCCTTCTTTCGTTTGGATACTGTCAATTCAAATACTTGTTATTTTCCGACTTTCCTATTGTTTTTTTTTTTTTTTTTGGGGTAAAGATTGTCATGAAACTGACACTTTATGTGGAATATTAAATGAAGTGTAAACTGTTAACTAACTTTAAATTGGAAATTATTTATAACTGTAAGTTTTCATAAATAGTTGACAAATTCAAATGACTTTAAAAAAATTCAGAGATCATATTTTGTACAGAAAAAATCTCCCAAAAATGACAAAACAAAAAGTTTTCTGAAAAAAATTGAACTAGTAATCAGCAGACCTTAGTAGAAAGTAGAAACCACTAAACGAACCTTTATTACCTTTAACCTTTTATTAGGTCAATTTTATCTGTCTATGATGGATTGAAATTTCTTTTGTATTTAGATTTTTGAGGGGAAAAATCCTATTTAATATTTAGCCCTCTTTTTTTTCTGTTTTTTGGAATCAGAAGCAGTAAAATACTAGCTGATAATGAACATTTAAGTTTCATTAATTTATCACGAAGTTCTTTCCCTGCAGGAAGTTTACAATGGTCTTTACGGTCATTTCAGACCCTTCACAAAATCATCTATCAAAAGAAAAGCCATTGAAAAATTCTTAATCATCTTAAAATAACTTTAAAAATTCGTGTTTGGTGAAACGTACCCTTGATGTCATTCGTGATATTCACAAAGTTCGTGATCATTTCGAAAGAACTATCAAAAATTAGTGCTTGTCAAAATAGACATACGATAAAATTCTGGATCATCAAATCAAATTACTACTTCATAAATTCGTGGCTAACAAAATTGACCCTCTGAAAGCTAAAATCGTCAATGAGGAATCTTTGGAAAATTCCTGTTTTTTAACTCTGGTAAAAATATATTGATTGTTAAAGTACTCTTTACAAAATTAGTATCATTCAAGAGAAAGAGAGAGAGAGAAAGAACTCTTAAATTATCATTTATTCCTTTTTCTTACAATAACAAACTTTTATCCGTCAGTGTATAGTAAATTTTACAAACATAATTTAATTCTCACCAAGTAGTGAACTTAAAATATACTTGAAAAATGTATCAAGTAAACAACAATAAGAATGATAATAATAAAGTATGAAAATACTTTTGGAAAAGACACTTGTGTCATCCCTGTTATGGTATTGAAACATTTATCATAAGTTAATAGCTACACTCAGCAGGTGTCACTTACCTAAATTAACATTTGACATTAAAGAATGAATTCTTCTTTAATCTAACGTAAAAGTGTTTTCGCTTAAACTTGGAAGCAGTCCACTTGGCTCAAGGAGAATGAAGTTCATAACACAAGATCTCAAAGAGCGTGTATGTGAGCTCCGAGGAAGCACCTAGCCGTGTAAATCGCTTCGAAAACGCTTACAGATGTGAAGATGAGCCAAACAGTAAAGAAACAAACAGTTTCAAGGTTAAGATGAATAACATATGGCACTGCTTGCTCTTGAAAGATGGAGAGCACATATATCTCATATTAATCAACTCTTCGAGGATGTCGCAAATACTTTGATATAAATTTCGCATTCAAGTGCAATAAAAGTCTTTTTGGCAATAATAAGGCAAAACAACATTTTTCACTTTGAATGTGTAATAGTTGTTACACGCCATCGCGAAAACGGAAGGGATTCTTAAATCGTGATTTGTGATAAGAGCGTCAGTAACTGAAACAGAATTTCGAAAAGATGATACAGGACTGAATGTAATTAAAATGTAAATGAATCGAAATGTTGTATCACTTTCAGTTGTAATCCTTAGTAAATCCTTTAGCATGTGTTTAAAACTTTATCAGTTAGAAATTTATATTTCACAGCTCTTTAATTGTTGCTGACCAATGTCCTTTTCATAAAACATAATTCTTGAGAAATTTTAACTCCGTATTTGGTACTGTCTCAGAACCATATATACATAAACTTCAGAATAAATTGCTTTGAAATGGCACACGGTGATATTTATGCCTCATGCTGAAATTCATCGTTGAAAAAGTCTTGCACGTTTGATCCCGGTAGGAGAAACAGCGTCACAATGCAACGTGCGCCGTCGATTTTCGAGAAAAATCTGCGGACTATTTTTTCAGCTTGGTGGGGGGGGGGGGCGGATTCAGGGGGTGGTCAAAGAGTCAACTCATCCCACTGTGATAAGAGGCACATTTTATGACATGTAGACATTATCAATCTTGGATTCATTGAAAAAATAAAAAATAAAATTATCCATACATCATGTGTATAAAATATAAGTTTAATTTATTTTTAAACTTTTATTATTCCAATTTTGATTGCATGTAGTCAGTTTATAAATTGCAAATTTATATATTTCCTAACAATAAATTTTTACCGAACTAGGTAAATGGTTAATTACATTTGAAATATTGTGAAAATGTTATTTGCTGTGCCAAAGAAGAAGGTTTAAATTTCAACTGCTTCGTTTTCCTTCCACTTAACTGATAAGGTATAGCACCAGTCACTAAAACTGGACACCCTCCCCCCCCAATTAAAAAAAAATCTGGATCCGCCTCTCGGGATGGGGGGATTCTAAAATTTCAGCTGATGAAGATTTGTACCATTTTTCTGGTTTTTAACCCATAGTTAGTTTGTAGTTGAATAAGATTTAAGTATTTCTAGGTGCCGATGCAGATTTTATTATTAGTCTAATTTCGTTTCATCTTGCAGACTATTTTCCGATTTTTAATCTGCTTTTCAGATCGCTGAAAGAATTTTCGCGATTAAGCGTATGATGTATTCCATACCGAAAAAATGTATAAGTAAAACTGTATGCCTCAATTCTTCCCTGTCTTTCGTTACCGAAATAAATAACAAGGGTTTTTTTTTCATTAAGTCTTGTTCATAATTCTCTTTTAATTATCTTACGGCTCAGTTTACAAATTACATGGAGATGTCCCTATTAGTTTTGAAAAGTGCAAAACAGAGGGCGGAAAGTGGGAAAAAAAGGTCAAGGCTGCGACATTTGAAAGATATGACCATGACTTCAAATTCATAACTCTTTCATCTTCACGGTCATGATCATGATGGAATTATGACTGAATAAAGCCCCTTCATTCAAAAACTATTTAAGCATCTTAAGGACTAATTTATGATAAAACTTTTTGTGCATAATTTACAGAAGATGTCAGCCTTTCATCTGAAACTTAGATGAAAATTACTGCGGCAAAAAGCATTCTCAGTATATCAAGTAACGTTGTAATCCAGTCCAATTATATTTATATAGATTTTTTCTTCAACTTCCGACTTACTACTGCATACAATGATACTTTCTTATGTAGCATTTACAAATTCATCGTACGAAATTTCTGCATGTTGACATAGCAGACATGATTTCTGAAAAGGCATTAAAGAAAAAGAATTTTATTCTGCAACGATTTGGCAGAGGTGCGTACTTCAGCTGTCCTTAAAAAATCAGAAGTAAGAACAAATAATTTTTACAATCAAAAATCCATTACAGTTTACATCAAAAATTAAAACGTCTGTTCAAATATTTATTGCACATTGCAAAAATTGGAAATTTCATGCGCTCCATCTATCTAGAAAAACTCCTCAAACTTTTTTCTTCTCATTATATTTAATTTAATTTTAAGATAAAACACAATAAGTTTCTCAAGTGAAAAAAGTAAATTCTTATTTTTTACTTACTTTTTCATTTTATTTTAATTTAAAAAAATAATTTTGCTCTTTTATTTTGCATTTGAAGATACTTTAATGTAAAATTAGTTTTATAGTTAAGGCAAAGTTAGGTTTTATACTCGAAATCAGAAGGGAAAAAATGCGGGTCGTTGGTCACAACTACAGACGGACAAAAATTTTAGGAGCCAGGAAAAAGAATTAGGCACCAGATAAATAAATTCTCAGAGTTTACAGAAAAACTTAGAGTAAAATAGTTTTGGAAAGATTCTTGTTCTGAATGAATTAGCTGCTTAGTATTATTTTTTAGTTGCCGGAGAAACTTATCGCCTGATATTTATCGGACCTTGAACAATTTTCAACTTGAAGTAAAAAATGAATAAGTAAATAAATAAAATCTATCCAAAGCTTTTCCCCATTTTTTGAGTAAAAATTTTGTTTCGAACGTTTTTGGGGTAAAATATATTAAATTTCATCTATAGAGCGATTTAGAGAAATTTATTATCTTTTAGATTTTTTAAAAACCAGCTTTTGTGTTTATTTATTTGTAACTTTTATGAAGAAAAGGGATTTGTTTTGCTTCAGTTCGCTTTTGATGACACGTTTATAGAAAATATTGTGTACAAACATCAATTTCTTTCACCTGTCATTTATTGCTTATCTGTAGGCATACAGAAAACCCGATTAACTTGCAAAATCTAGCACGAATTTACCATCTGGGGCCCTCTTTATGTTATGAGAGCTTCATTCTCCTGCTGGTTCGGTAGCATATTTCATTTATAATGGAGAAGTAGAAGAACTTAGTATTAAGATTTTACGAGAGTGTAATTACAGGGTAAAAACTGAATGTTGTTTTTACAGTATAATACAGCTAATTGTATAGTAATTTTACAGTAATAAACGGGAAAAGTTGCTGATTTTACAGTAGTAAACTAAAATTGTTAGTTTGCAGTAATAAACTATAAAACTGCTTTTTTTAGTTTATTACTGTGCATTTTACAGTTTTAAACTGCAACCTCTGCTGCCACTATAACACTGTTGCTTTTACAGTACACTACAGCTAATTTTATGGTAATAAACTGTAAAATTACTAATTTTGCAGTAATAATATATAAAATAACTAGTTTTACAGTTCTGTACCTCAGAACCAGACTAACGTAAGTCCATTTTCGTCATTTTTCGGTAGAGGGGAAAAACGATTGTCGAATACATCGTTTTTCCCCTCTACTGAAAAATGACGAAAATGGACTTACGTTAGTCTGGTTCTGAGGTACAGAGTTTATTACAGTGCTTTTTCAGTTTTAAGCTGAAACCTCTGCTTTCAGTATTATACTGTAGAAACAACAATTTATTTTTTGCAGTGTATAGGTTAAAGGACTACAGTCAACTATCGTTATTCGAGCATGCTAAAAACGAGAAACTGCTAAAATGAATTATATTTCTGATCCTTATCCCATTGTTTGTTGTTAGTTGTTCGCTGGACGAGATGAGCTTCAGTTAAGATGAACGGATTTTAAAGGTTCGTTTTGACTCCGTTCGAAAGTGTTACGATTCGCACAGAAGTAGAACGACGGATAGTTTAAGTGTTTGTGTGTTTTAGAATGCGTAGATTTTAAATCAATTTAGCCTCCAGCAATTGGAAGTATTGAGAATGTATGCCTTTTAAATCCATTCAGTTGTGATTGTGGAAGAATTGTCAATTTTCAAAATGATACTTAGTGGAAAAATTCTACAACTAGATAAATACAATCCGTTTTTTAAAAAAACTGCTTCGAGAAATGTCAACAAAAAATTTTTTTTTACAATGTTTGGAGAAAGTAAAAACGTTATTTAAATATTATTAAACTTTATATGACTTCTTTCGAACAAAAAAGTAAAAATAAAAACAAAAACATTTTTGTGAAGCATTCCATTCTTATTTGCCAAATTTGAAGTTAGTATTTGGTCCCTAATTTGCTCGTTGGGAATTTCAGCCAACGTTGTTTTTTTTTAAAACACTATTTTGGTCATTTGTTTTATGTGTTTTAATAGCGCAACAGAATCTCAACAGGCTGTACTGCGCCAAATGTTGTTTATTCCTTAAAACTTTTCTGCCTAAGAATCTTTGTGGAAAGTTGCTTTTCGGGAAAGCTACTTAAGAGCTGCTGCCCGACAGTATTTGCGTATTGAATCAAAGTAAAACAGGAAGGAAATCATGAGACATCAGGTCACACTATCTTGAAAACTAAGGGACGGAAGTCGTTTTAAAAATATCCCACATCATAATAAGTTATTCTATTATACATTAAACCAATGAAATGTTTGACAAAACAGTAGCTTCTCACCTTTTAGCTGCCAGTAACAGTCCAATTAATTGAAATTCCATGCTCTGTTTTTTAAAAATGAAATCTTAATTCCTTAACGCCTGTAATCTAAGTTATAAAGAAAATAAAACGATTCTTTAAATGTAAATACTATAAATTTTAGGTACGTAATTTTTTCTTTAAATATCATTAGTTATTACAATTAATAATTATAGCATTGTTAAATTAAAAATTATAACTTAATAATCAGAAATTTTACTTCTGTACACTGAAATGCTTTTATTGAGCATGCAGTAAAATCGCATTTATCCGGACTGTTCTTAATTCGAACAGACATTTACATATACGTACATACCGTGTTGATAAAAGTCGAGTTATAGAGCAATAATATATGTTCGTGGGCCGCATTTTCTATTTTTGTAGTTTTCCTTAATGCAGTTTTATATTTCATTCTCTCGAATTTAAAAACTCAATTTTTACTATGTTCAGTAGTTTTTTTATGTACCTTGGCTCAATTAATATGTTATTCGTTTAATCCGTACGTACTTTCATTCATATGCATGACCTGGAAACCTTACTATTTCGGATTAATGATGTTAATGTAATGGGGGAATTTCGTATTTTTAGAAATACTTTCTTCTGAAAGAACGCGGTCGAAAACATGGGGTGAATTACTTTTTTTCTAAATTTTGACTCATTTTCTTCCTTTAAAAAAATTTAATTTTGAAAGACGCTCAGTCATTTTTTTCATTTTCGGTAGTGACGTGATAAGTGGACAAAACGCTCCAAGCACACGGCACGAGCCGCCATTTTGGATCAGATTTTTCATTGTTGTAGAGCTAGAGTTACCAGAGATCCAGAATGGCTGATGCGTGGGCTTAGCTTTACTCCGAAATTTCTCTACTTGTGACGTTATCCTCGCTTCGTTTTAGAAAGCGGACATTTGAAAGAAGTTAATTTTATTAACTGTAGAGGAAATAAAAGTTTTTTTCTGGTCATTCTTTCTTTCTTTCTTTTTTTTTTTTTTTTTTGATTATTCTATCAATATCAGTGACTAAAAGTAGTTAGTACTCTTGACTGAAAGAACCACTTTCACTGTAAACAAATTAAAACTGCAAAATAAGCAGTTTTGTTTCAATAAAAAGTAATTTTAAATGCTGGGGTGAGCATCAATACAACGCACTCAATTCACAGTATTATTCAAAGCTTCCTCAGAAATTTTTCAATGTTTCAAGTTGCCTTTCAACGTATTTTTATCTTAATCAATTGCAAACTTTTCTCACAACTGTTTGAACAACTAAATCATTATTTTTTATGATATTTCTTCAAAAGTAATTTATATTTCTGCCTAGAAAATCTAAACTCGGCTGAATATATATTAGAAACGCTGACTGACAAATTACTGATACAGCAGGTGATGGGACGAGAAATGCGACCTTCAGTTTATGATGTTTCTCCACCTTGTGGCACTCTTCCCAATCGATGCAAAGTGCCTCGCGCAACCTCCTCGGAGAAAAGAAAGCGATGTCGGGGAATGCGGGGTAAAGCGAAATATCAGGGCAAAGTGGAATGGGAAAATATTTTCACAATTTGCAGCAGGGGTGCCCAAAGGGGAGATTATGGAGCAAGTTGGGCCATGAAATTTGGGGGGGGGGGGGGATTTTTAAAACTAATTTATTTATTTTTTTAAATCATTTATTAGTTTATTTTTTAATTTCAGTTATTTACTGATTTTTTTAAATAAAAAGTATTCCTTATTTTTTTATTTAAATTATTTCTTTTATTTCTTTATTATTATTACCTATTTATTTATTAATTTCTTATTTTGAGTGTGTGTGTGCCTGGAATGTCTGGAAGGGAAAAAAAGCGATTCTATTCTACCCACAATTAGTATTTTTAAAAAATTAATAATATGTAAAAAAAATAATAGTTTTAATAAAAAAAAAATAAATAATATTTAAGAAAATAAATAATATTCAAAAATAAAAATAAAATAAAAAAAAGGGTTGTAAAAAATTTGCGGGGGGAGGGGGATTTGCGCCATTGAACTTGAGGGGGATGGGCACCCCTGATTTGCAGCGCTATTTCTCTGGCAATATTTTAACTAAGTTCCTAGACATATAGTCGATTCCTGTCAAAAAATAAACACTACACTGTCTACACTGCAAAAAATAAATAGATGTTTTTACAGTATAATACTGACAGCAGAGGTTTTAGTTTTAAACTGTAAAGGGCAGTAATAAACTATAACTAACAATTTTACAGTTTATTACTGTAAATTTAGCAATTTAACAGTTTATTACCATAAAATTAGCTGTATTATACTGTAAAAACAACACTGCAATACTGACAGCAGATTTTGTAGTTTAAAACTGTTTAATGTATAGTAATAAACTGTAAAACTAGTAATTTTACAATTTACTATTTTAAAGTTAGTTTTGCAAATTACTACTGTAAAATTGGCAATTTTTTCAGTTTTTTACTGTAAAATTACTATAAAATTAGCTGTATTTTACTGTAAAAACAACGTTTATTTTTTAGGAGAAAAAGAAACTGATGTAGGGGAATGCTGGGTAAAGCGAAATAGCGGGGCAAAGTGAAATGAAAAAAAAAATTCTCACAGTCGGCAACGACACCCATCTACCATTATTTTAACTATGTTTTTAAACGTAGCATATTCTTAATCGTGATATGTTCTTAAGCACAAGCTTTTAAATTTGATTCCTGTCAAAAAATAAATTGCCCTTTAAGTTCAAGGTATATAATTATACAAGTCATTTTCAAAATTTGATACCAATGTTGTAATATTTTGTGGTGCATAAAAAATAAATTTTGCAATTAACATTTTAATTTAGATCAACTGATGTCCAGCGCAGTACTTATTCAGCTAATATTAGGTTTGTTTTTATTTTAAAACTTTAATACCATTTGTCAAGTGCACGCGGTTAAAAGAGAATGGAGCTAAGTGAACTAGTTCACTTCGTTTACTTATTCATTCATTTATTAAATCCCTATGTATTCATTTGTTATTTAAATCATTTAGATTCTTTCATTTGTTATTTTAGTCCCTTGCTCACACGTTGACTTTATTCCTTTTTCATTCACTCGTTCCTTTGTATCATATATTAATTAATTAATTTATTTATTTATTCGTTTATTCGTACATTATTTATTTGTTTATACATTCATTCATTTATTAATTCACGCATTTTATGGGAAAAAATTAATCATCAAATAGAAAATACTTCTTCATGAGAAAAATATTTTTATTTTCACTTCGCCAAACCACTTTTTAGCCTACTTTCCCATTAAAAATAAAAGAAAGACGAAAAAAGTATTAAAAATGGCTTAATGCATCTAAAAAATATCGCCAAGTCCAAAAAATATCGCCAAGTTAAAAAAAATATCGCCAAGTCCAAAAAATATCGCCAAGTTAAAAAAATAAAAAGGTAAAATGAATATCGAAAAATTAAAAATTTGAAAGTAGGGTATTGAGATGGGGAATTTGTGTGTCGGTCGGTCGTCGGTCGGTCTGTCTGTCTGTCCCCCCCCTAATAACTTTTGAATGAATATTCCGATTTGGACAAACTTTTTTTTGTTGGAAAGATCTCGGCGAGTACAGCTCATTCCCATATTTGATTTTTCGATTTGAACAATTTTTGGTTCAACTTTGAGCCGTTCAAACAACCTGTCCGCGATGCTAACTTTTTAGTTAACAGTCCGATTTGAACAAACTTTTTTTTGTTCGAAAGATCTTTTCAAGGATACTTCATTCCTGTATCTACATTTTCGATTTGAACAATTTTTCGTTCAACATTGAACCGTTCAAGCAACCTGTCACCCCTAATAACTTTTGAGATGAACAGTCCGATTTAAACAAACTTTTTTTTTTGTTCGAAGATCTCGGCAAGGATTACAACTCATTACCGTATTTAGAATTTTCGATTTGAACATTTTTCGTTCAACATCTGAACCGTTCAAGCAACCTTTCCCCACCTAATAACTTCTGAGTGAACCATCCGAATGGAATAAACTTTTTTTAGTTTGAAAGATCTCGGAGAGGTTCATTCCCTAATTTCGCTTTTTGGTTTGAACCATTTTTCGTTCAATATTGAACCGTTCAGAAAAAAATTCTAACAATTAGCGCCCTACGGGAA
>JAXGGA010010953.1:0-44589 GCA_038373865.1 Uloborus plumipes
ATTAGCAATGGCGACAGACGAAAACAAAAAAATCAGAATATTGGCATGGAAAAGGATTAAACAATGCCGCCTTTCAAAGAAGAAAGAGATCAGGAGACTGAAACAGTTTAAGGTTCTAAAACTGAACTTTATGGCTACTGAGTACTACGACTGCATCGACTGGCTCTCAACAGAGCTTAGTGAGCCTCCAATTACAAAGAATCTTTCATTCGAAGAGATTGAGAGACACATAGAATCAGGCTTGGTTTTAGATGAAGCTTCAGTCTGCTTTCCAAGTCACACGCAAGCTGTGAAAAGAACAATTAAAGTAGTGACAGAAGCGGCAATGCACGTATGTGGCAATGAGGACAGTTGAGTTGATGAGGATTTTGTTGCATGCAGAATGCAAAATAATGTGAATGTAATATTTTTAGGTGGAGGGCTGGTGGAACTCGGGCAGCCACCTCCTCGCGTTGAGTTCTGGATTATTTTGCAAGATATTTGGATGCGCAATAAGCTGAGAACTGTGAAGCTTTTTCAGTTAACACATTTTTTAAATTCAATAGTAATAAATAACTAATTTGTAACTCTAACGAATTTTAAAAATAAAAATGCAGATCATTTGATAAACTACTTCTCATTCCAGACTCCTAAATTGTCTCTCAACACTTGGACGGAATTTTTATAAAGCTTAAGAATTAATAAATAAATTGGATCATTAAAAAAAAAATTTTTTTTTTTTGGAATTTTCCCCATATTTGTGACAAATTAAATAAATATCATTTACGATTCAATTTTAATGTTCATTTAATGATAATAGTGAGCCTTTTTTGCTCTCCACATTACCGAAAATAATTTTTTAAAAAATTTCACGAATTTTGCTGTAATATCCAATTTTAGCAATATTTTCTGAAACCCCCAAGCGTTTATGGCTGATCAAGAAATGGAGCAAAATAATTCAAATTTTTTATGTGAACTTAGTGACCCTAATAGTACCTTTTAAGTTACATCCATCACTGAAAATATTTTTAAAAAAATTTGACAAATTTTACGAATAACATCAAAAATTAGCATTTTTCCGAAACTTCAAGGCGTTGTGGCAGATCAAGAAATTGTGCAAAATATTTCAAATTTTTTGTGAGTGCTTTGTGCCCCCAATGGCACCTTTTCCGCATATCTCGTCATCGGAAAAAAAAAATAAAAGTCATTTTCGGCCCACCCTATTGTTTATTAGCACATATGAATCTATGATTACCCTAAAATTTCCTGTTATGTATGTCTTCAATATTTTTAAAAACTGAGAAATTTTAATACATGCATCAATTGTGAGATAGATTACTTCATGGCTTTCAGATTCATAGAACCCTATGTGTGTTTTTCATTTGAACTTTTACGAGTAAGCCGATGACATACGAGATTCTTTTTCAAATTTGAAGAAATTGCTGGCAAATGTTTAACTTTATGCATTTTTTCCATCATAAGCTGCACTGTAAAAAAAAACTTTAGTACTACAAGAAAATCTCTAGGAAACTAGGACTTTTCTAGTAAAGATACAGCTCCTTCTTAACCAGTATTAGTTAAGAAGAAGTTACATCGTTACAATGTTGCTTAAGAAAAAGCTGTTTCGTTAGTACACTGAGGAAAAAACTACACTACTAGAAAACTCAAGGAAATTAGGATTCCATAAAAATTTTAAGTGATGATACACATATTTTTAAAGTGAAACTGACACTGCTATTAATGAATAAGCCGTACCGATAAAGGAAACTTTATGCAAATCCAGTTTACTAGAGGTTTCTTAATAGTACTGTGGTTTTTTAAGTACAAAAATCCTTATGGAAATCCAGTTCACTACAAATGTTTTAGTGGTACTACAGTCTTTTTCTTAATTCAAAGTGTAAGCATTCAAAGTTTTACAATGTTATGTGATTTAATGAACTTTTTTTTATATATACATAAGATGTAGTTCTTTAAAATTATTGGTTATGAACTATATTTGATTGAAAGAATGCTCAATGCAATTGGACAGTTATGATATTTTATAAAATTTTATTTTATATACTTTATTACATAATTATCTATAAGAAAAGCGTGTGTCGTTCTTTCACATATTTTGTTACTTTTTAATCACACATTTTCAAATAAATAATATGTTACGATTAAATGATTACACAATACACAGTTTGACTCATAGCATTGAAGCAAATTGATAATTTCTCTCAAGTTGGGTCTGCTAATCATGAATATATTATCTTAATTCTCTTATAACACGTGTTATTCTAAATTTATAATGAATTTAATTTCCAAAAGTGATTAAACACAGAGTTAAATTTTGAAATAAAATATGAATATGTTTGTGTACCTGTATTTTGAATTTTAATAAGATTAGTAATACAATAAACTAGAGCACTTTTTTGCCATCGGAGGTATCAACCTGGTAATGCAGGATCCTGCACAGGTTAAAAAAAAAATAAACAATCAACGTTTATGCAGTTACAATAGTTTTATCAAGTAATTGCATTGTACAGAAAAAACAAAATAATAATAACACAAAAAAAATCGTTTTTTAATTATTTAACACAAGCTACGGTAGAATGTTTTTTTTTTTTTTTTGCAATGATGATATTTTTGAAGGGCGATTATTCTTTAGCGATTATTCTTTAATTGTTATTTTTAAAAGAGACCACATAAAAATAAAATTAAGTAAGTAGTAGAAATATTTTTAACTATTTCATTGAAGCAGTTTAAAAAGTTCATGTTTTCCCAATGGTTTTTAACTACTAATCTAAAAAACTAACATGTTATTGCTGTGTGTCAGTTTTTAATATCTTGACATTATTAGGGCTGTTATAATGAAAACAATTTAAAAATCCGAATTTATGAAAGAAAGATTTAAACTTTAGTGTAAATGCTAACACTAATGTGTTCGGCATTTTACCTTTCTTCTGAACGTTCATCTTTTCTTTTAATCTTCTTGTGAAATCGCTTACTAAAGTAAACGATACTAAAAAAAAAACATTTGCAAGATTGGGAGGAGGGGGCAGAGAATGCAAGAATCTTTTTTAGGTACATTCGTCACCCCATCGGAAACCCATGTTATGTTTACACTCTTTGATTTATTATTGATTTTTTTAATCTTTACTAGCCAAATAAAATCAGAAATAGCAGCTATCGTGATGTTTACTAATTCCAGGCAAATCATTAGTTCATCACAAAGCATCGCCATAGCGTGTTCTCTATTAAACCAGTCATTTACACAAAGCAGCAAAAAATGCAAAAAGGTTTTAGGGTCCATTCTTTATCTTGCACTAAAGAACGACCGAAATAAAGTAAACACGCTTGTTTCATCTTATCAATAGAAACTTTTCCTTGAGATTTAATAACGTATCTTCCGCAAATGAAGATGAATTAATTTCGGTGGCTTAAGCATTTACAACGTTCAATTTCTCCGTAATTTCTGAAAAAATCTCAAATACTTTCCAAGTAAATTCTTAAAAATTATGAAACCCCCCAAAACTTTAGGTTTACGGACATATACAGCGTGTCTCCGTTTAACTTGCAAGACCTCTATTTTCACAAACCGTTAGTTCTAAATGAATAGTTCCAGCTGCAAAACTGGTCAAAATGAGGAGCAGAGTTACGATATTAAACGATTGAAACGAAAATGAAAAGTAGTGAAAAAATACAAAATCAAACATTTTTATACGGCTCTTATCTCGCAATAATTATATTGAGGGAAATAATTTCCACTGAAAATAACAAGAATACGAAAAGGATCAATATCCACCGAGATATGAAACACAGCATCTTATGACTTATACTACTTTATACTTGTTGTCTAGTAAGACTTTTGGGATATCTAAAGATGTAATTTTAATTGACGCTTTATGTTGTTATAGCATTTCAACGAGGTCTTCAATCACATTTTAGTTAATAATGATTTGACGCTGGGACCCCTAATATTTTCCTTCTTAAGAAATAAATAAATGCCTTTGTGCAAAAAAGTGAAATTAAAAAGAAAAGTATTTAATTGTAATCTTCAGTAATCTTCAGTAATCTGCTACTTTTTGTGGAATTAATCGTTGTTATTTTTAATTTTACTTATTTTCCTTCTTATTCTAAATAGAAGTATTTTTAAGCCGTTCACATAAACTGTTTATTTACAAGCCATTTATACTTTTTATACACAAATAAATAAAGAATCTACAAAAATAAATATGATTAATTAGTGGTGATTACTATTGAAATTTCAAAAGAATCAAAAGTGTCTGACATAATTTGTACTTTTTTTTTTTTTTTTTTGAGAATGACCGATTAGCTGCTTTCTATGACCGCCCACGGTGGGTTGATATACACCGCCTTCGGTGGTGCTCGCCGCACCTCTAAAACTGATCTATTCCACCGCTGGTGCCTTCAACTGCAACCATTCAAAATTATAACCACTTCCGTTTCAAGCAGAAAAAGAAATAAGTCATAAGTTTGCAGAAGCAAGAGATGAGATCGAAAAAGAAGACCGAAGGTTGGAATTTAGCTGACTTTTAATGGTATTTTTCTCGGATTTGAAGAAACGTTCTCAAAAATGTACGTGTTGATTAAACCGTTAATTGAAGTAGCACAACTATGAGATTGGGCGGAATGAATTGTTTGGACAATTACTAATCGATTGGTATCTTGCTCGACTCTCGACTAATAGGAGTTCTCGAGGAGTTTTTAAGCTTCAATCAAACAGACGTGTACTGATTTTACTAGTGCAGAAAGGAGATTTCAGTCCGAGACACGTGTAGAAAGGAGATTTCAGTCCAAGAAACGGTGCTCTGCCTCCTTTCTCTATTCACATACACATGACAACTATCACACAAAGAGATAAAATAATAATGAAAATTAAATGCGGTATGAACAAATAGTTATTTTTATTTTCAATTCTTAAAGCGTTGGACGAATGATCTTTTTCAGGTCCAATTGACTCTGTGATAGCATGTGAAAAGGAGAGAAGTGCTTTTTAGGATGCGCTTACTCAAAAATAAGGCAATATCATGTACAGAAAATAACAACGTTACGAATGCACAAATGAGCAGGGATACTGCAGGCACGTGTTTCAGCGTTACAAGGAACGCCTTTTTCAGTGCAAAAAAGTTGTGAGCTTATGGATGCACAAACATCCGACAAAAGCTTTTGTCGGATGTCTGTGCATCCATAAGCTCACAACTTTTTTGCATTGAAAAAGGCTTTCATAATAACGCCGAAACACGTGTCTGCAGTATCCCTGCTCATTTGTGCATTCGTAACGTTGTTATTTTCTGTACATCTATAGCACAAAGGTATTTGTAAACTTTAAGGTAATATCACTTTATTTATTCATTTTTTTATTTTTGAAGACGTTTACAGATCGAACCTTCCAGAAAGTCTCAGCGGTTAGCATGCTATCCTTGTTTCACCATCTAAGAATGGTTAGTCAAATGTATGTCGAAGCTGATGACTTCTGTATAAAAACAAAAATAAATAAATAAAACACACACACACACGTTTTAGATTTAAAATTGAAAGAACGATTATATTTGAATAAAATCCAATTAAATACTTTATGTGCACTAAAATGTAGCTAAACACTGTATTCTAAACGTATACTTATGCTTGACTAAATGTTAACTAAATGTGAAACGTGCCAAATATATGGCTAAAGGGTGACTAAATGCGAAACATGCACTTATATTTGACGAAAAATAAACAAAATACAAAACGCGTGCTTATGTTTGGCTAACCGCTAACTAAGAAATCTTTGGCTTTGAATACCCTTGAGAAAATTAATTCGTAGTGCAGTTCGGCGAGGCGAGCCGAGGTGCTAAAATCTCGTGGAGACTGGGGAGCGAAATTACTTGTGCCATTGACATCCGCTCCTTAATGGTGGTACATAAAAGACTAAATGCCATATCGGACACAGCACTAGGTCTGCAGAAGGCGAAAAGGCCTCAAGCGCAGCGCCATTAGAAATGAAGGAAACGTTGAGTAAAAGCAAATCGTGCGAATATATTAGAAAACATTGGGTTGTTTTAATTAATGATATTAATTAGTATTGTTTGTTCGAAAAATAAAGGAAACCAAAAATAGAAACCTTCCCTCCTGTTGCCATGAGGCAAGATCAAAGAATTAATAGTAACCAGGAGATCGCAAAGGTGAAGAATTAATATGAAGTTTTCCGCATTGAGTCGTAACCGTAGCGTGTCATCTCGAAGAAAAAGAGCTGTCAGTCTAGTTTTTCCTTCCAGTTGTTGTCGGACAGTGCGCAGCGAGCATCATGGCCTGGGTGGACGATGTGCGCGATTTTTTGCTGGTCCTGCTTCAGTCTATTTGGGCTGTCTGTACGTCCGCCTTCTGGGCCATTGTGCCGCAGCCCCTGAAATCGGTCAGGGGAAAAGTGATCCTCATAACGGGAACGGGCAGCGGACTTGGGAGGTTACTGGCCGTAAAATTCGCTCAACTGGGAGCAGTGATTGTGTTGGTGGATGTTGAAGAAGTAAGTAAAAAAACTTCTTTACTACGGTTTTTCTCTCTGGAACTACACTAAAAAAGTACAGTACTACTAGAAAATCGCTAGTAATCCAGACTTCCATAAAGTTTTCCATACTAAAAAGAATAATAATAAAAAACTGTAATACTAACTAGAAAACCGCTAGTAAACTGGATTTCCATAAAGGTTTCCATACTAAATAGAATAATATTAATAAAAAGCTGTAGTACTACTAGAAAATCGCTAGTAAACTGGACTTCCATAAATATTTCCGTACGAAAAAAGTATTAATATAAAGCTGTAGTACTAAAAAGAAAATCTATAGAAAACTAGACTTGCATAAAGTTATCTAGTTACGGTACAACTTATTCTTTAGTATTGCTGTCAATTTTTACTTTTTAAAATAACTTTAATATTTCTAGACAAGTTTATGAAATCTGTTTCCTAGACGTTTTCTCAGTGGATGCCGGTTTATTGAATCAGTAATTAATTGAATCACCCGCTTTAATGAATCAAATCATCAACAACATAACAAAACTCTGCTTTATTGAACTAGCCGCTTTATTGACACAAAGCTGTTGAGAACAAACTCGATTCGTATAAGCGACTTCTGTAGTACAGTAACCCCCACTAAAATACCATCTATATCTATAAAAATGAGTGTATGTATATATATATACTTGTTCTCTATACAAATCCACAGTTTGCGTCAGATTTTCATCAAACTTGACACAGAGGTTCCTTGATGCCCTAGAATTCTCATAGGCGGGGTCTTGAAATTTTAAAAAATCTAAAAAGCTCAAATTTAAATTTTTTGTCAAAAAATGACCCTTTTATAGGAATCTAGCCTATTTATATTGTAATCGAGATAGGCCTTTTAGTATTCAAATTGATGAAATTTAAGATTTTTAAATATCAGTATTTTCCAACAATGATTACGATTAAAGTAATGAATTTTCAATTTAAGGCTCACCTATTTCCTTTTGGCATTGAAATAAGTAAAAAACAATCATAATTCATGTGGACTTTATAAAAAGAACCACGGATTTGAATTTCAATTTTGCAATGCGACGACAGTTGCGTCTGTAATGGAGATAAGCCTTCAGAACGAGAAATAGATTTATTTCTGAGTTATAATAATTTTTACTTTGTAGGTGGGAACAGTTAATAGAGAAAAGTTAATATTTTGAATTTGGCGGGTGAATTTGATGCAATTTTTTCACTTCCATGTGCATATATTTCATGCCAGTGGACGCGGCAAGGCACAGACAACATTTCTCTTTAATTTTCACCTTTTGATAAGACTATTTTTCTGTAAACGTTTAACTTTCTGTAATATTTTAGTTTTTTTCAAAGTTTGTACCTAAGAGACTGATTGATGCAAATTATTTTATACCCATATGAATAGAACTCTTTCAAACTTATTTTCCCTGAATGCTATGTTGTATTAATAAGCACCCGGGCGACGCCGGGTATTAAGCTAGTTGAGTTATAAAACAGACCACTTCTTAAAATAAAATCTAGAAGAACAGTATCAAAATATGCTAAAACCATTTTTAATAAAATCATTGTCACTGTTTTATGAAATCAAGCCTTTGGGGAGCATACGTTAAAAATTGCAACAGACAATAAATATCGAAGTTACGCCACACCAAGAAGTGAAAGAATCAGTCTCGTAACATACGGAAATTTGGCTGGATCAAATTTGCCCTCTGCAATAATGGCAGAAAAGCTCTTGGAAGTGATTCGATGCATAGAGCAAAACAGCGAAAAAGGAGACAATGTTGAAAGTTTAAAAAGCTTTAAAGATTACAAACAATGTTGAATCTTTACTTTCAAAATTAGTTAAATAACAATACGCAAATATTTTAAAGCGCTTGCGTAAATAATGTACCTTTATGTTTTTAAATATCCCAACTTTTTTTTTTTTTTTTTTTTTGACACACTTAAAATTAAATATACAGTTAATTACTTTCTTTTTCAGAGTATTTGAGTATGAAAATGATTAAATGCAGGAATGCTGGTTTATAAAATCAGCAGTTTAATAAAATCAAATGATCTCAAAACCAATGTGATTTTAATAAGCGGAGGGCACTGCACTACAGTTTCTGTATGTTGACCACATCCCCCCTTCCTTATGCGACCAAACTACTTTCATGAAGATCCAAACATGCTAGGATTGACGATATTGCTTAATGCTTAAATTTCTGAATTGGTTACTCCTCTAATCTCACAGATCCTGTCTTTTCTTATCAAAAGGTTTTCTCAACTTTACGGTTAACAAGCTTTGCTTTAAAACTTACAGGAAACTTAGCCTTGAAAATTCACATGCATAATTTAATGATTTGTTCTAAAGAGTAACCTCTCTTAAAAAAAAGAAAAAAAAAAAAAACTTCTAAAAGTTTTGACTTTGTTTTAATAGGTAATTGGGTATAATAGGTAATTGGTAATAGGTAATAGGTAATAGGTTGTATTAATAGTGTACTGATTTAAGCATATTTTTAACTATGCCATTCTAAAAAAAAATAAAAGTGTTTCCTTTTTCAAAAGCAATCAGAGAAAAATAATGAGAAAAAGAATAGAAATGTTACCTTTTCGAAATAAAAGATTAAATTTAATCTCCATCGAGAATTATCTTTTGTGTAATCACGCATTACATTTCCAAAACATCAGTTATAACCCCTAAAAGACAACTGTGCAGTGAATTTCTCTTTGAATGGAAAACAATTTACGAGCAAAACAATGCGTTATTTGCCAACATTTTGGCTCTGAAACAGGTTGCTACATATTAAGATGCGAATGGGAAACCGAAACAGGTTTTCGCCGGCAAGTTCAGCGAACTTTCTCTAGGAGACGGCACAGTGATTTCGGCCTTCTCTTGAAGATGAATTTTAAAGCTGTATTTTTTGGGTGAACTTTTTTCGGGGACCCACAGGTGCCGGAACTATCCTCTTTTTAAATATTCTAGTTCTTTTAAAAAGAAATACTATTTGATGTTAAACAGTTCGAGTTGCGATTTACGTTCCATTAAACCACGTAATATTCCTTAATTTTAGAGCTGCTAACAAAATAAGTTAGTCACTAGTCATTTTGTCTCCAAAATAAGAGTTTTGAAATGGCGGTGTAAGAAAGAAACGATTTAGCTCTATAGTTTGGATACCAAGAGAAAAATAATAATTTTTTATTGAACATTTCATGAAAATGTCGGTTTCAGAAGTTCTTATATTATTACGTCTAATTTTGTAAAGCTTTCGTCTTTTAATAAAGTTGAATCGTAAGTAATAATAATAAAACTCTTGATATTTGAGCTAAAAAAATAAAAATAACTTTTGCAATGTGTAAAGTTGTAGAAAAGAGAGAACGTGTAGAAGTAAACGAGATTAATTTTCTGTACATTAAGATTTATGATACACAGAAGGGCAATTCCATGGTGTCGGACGTAAAAAACGAAGAAAATTTTCTTAGTTTTAATTTCATTTACCAAACATAAATTGATTTAAAATAATTAAATGGATGTTCAAAATACTTCCTGCATCATACAGAATACGAAATCATGTTAATTCTTAAAATTGAATCCCCAAAGTAAAAATTAAAATAGTTTAAAGAGTTGATGTCGGGCGTAAACACACAAATAGTAAAACTGATTCCCAAGTTAAAAATTACTGAAAGTCTGCGCACTGCCTTTCATTTTAATTTTAAAAACAATTCAATTCAAAAGTACACTCATGAGTAAAGCATATTTCAGTTTTTAAATTATATTATGAATAAAATTAATTGGGATACATTTATACTTTGGTTTTCGAACGTAAATTTTCGGTGTCAGACATCAACTGTTCATATAGGACGTAAAATATCGCTCTTAAATGCAAATATGTCAACGATTACAGTTTCAAACAGTGGCGTACTCATGGGGTGGGCTGATAGGGCTACGGCCCCCTCCGAAATTTTCAAAACGAATTTTAAAAATGTAAGCTAAGGTTTTTCTTTTTTTTTTTTTTTTTTTGAAATCCCATAATGCGAAAAGCTTTCAGAACAAATAACTAAGAACAAGATTAAAAGAAATATTTTTTTGTTTTGACTTGTCTATTTTGCTGTACGTCATGTTTATGATTATCCTATTATTCCATTTTGTTCATTTTTATTGCAAATCTATATTTTAGAAATGCAGATTAATGCTTTTCAATCACTTATTTCTGTTAAATAAATTTCAGCAAATTGAATTGCAACCCCGTATTGGGAACAATAGTAAAATGAACTAGAAATTAACATTATTAGAGCATTAGTTTGCCAACATATTGGGAACAAGTGTTTCAATGAAGAAATTTTTTAAAATTTAAACTTATCATTCTCTATGTCCATCAAAGCGCTTTCGTCACAATAAGTTTAATCATGAAGTTTTTTCAAGGATGCATTTTTGTCGACTTAAATAGGCATTAAATTAGAAATTTGAGACATTTACTTTTCTTAGCTACATTTCATGAAGTTATCCCCCCTCCTCTCAAAGTCTTGACTCAGCCCCCCACCCCCTTGAAATAATTTGTCTGCGTACGCCACTGGTTTCAAATATGTAAATAAACTTAACTTTTGTTCGAAGGTCACGTGGATTATGTTTTACGCTTAAAATGTAACATCAAATTTTAACTGTTTCCTAATACAAATTTAATAGTCACGGACTCAACATTAAGTTTTACTTCACAGTTGAATGGATTTTTATGCTAAAACTGGCACGTGTTATAAATAAGGTAACTACTCATACCTGAAATAGCTAATAATTTTAATCAAGAAGTAAAATCTTTTAAATTTGTAACTTGAGAAAGTGATTGTCGAGTCTATAACAATTATTGGCGGAGAAGTTTTATTTAAACAATTAATTATGGAGTTTAAATCACTGAATTTAACCTTTTCTAATCTCAACCAGTTTTACAAGATTGTTAATTAACTTTTATGATTATTGAAATTTGTTATTTATTATTATTTTTATAAATTTGGTTTGGAGTCTATAAAACTTTAGACTCGGCCTTTGTTTTTTTTTAATGTAGCTGGTTTAAAAGTTTTTAGTTAAAGTTTTCTGCTCTTAGGGGGAGGGGGGTCTAAATACACTCAGGCACATTGAAAATAGCGACCCAAGAAGAAAGCATCGGATTTAAATGAAATTTAATACACATAATGATACAGATGAGAGATTCACTTGATCTCAAAATCAAGACAATTGAACGAATACAGGGTGTGCAAGGACACAAATACAGAGCAACTTCAATAGCGCGTTGGACCACCTCTAGCTGCAATACATGCCGCCACGCGGTCTGGCATTGAGTTGATTAGACGCCTGATGTTGTCCTGAGGCAGATGGGCCCACAAATTTGTAACAGCCAACTCTAAATCACGCACAGAGTGACACGATGGCATCTGACGTTTTAGCTGATCCCACACATGCTCTATAGGGGATAAGTCGGGGGAGCGGGCCGGCCATGGAAGAGTCTGAAAATTACGTAGGAAGTCTTGAGCAACTCTTGCTGTATGCGGATGAGCATTATCTTGCTGGAAAATTGCCCCTGGGAGATCATTTAGGAAAGGTCCTACATGGGGTCGAAGAATATCATCAACGTAACGTTGGCCGGTTAAGAACCCGCTTCCTGATTTAAGCACCATTTCGGCGTGTATGAGCATGGCACAAAACTTGGATCATTTGCATATCACATTACGCTGTACTTATTTGCCAAGTTTCGACATTGTACAGATTCCCTGTATTTGTCATTGCTCACCCTGTATTAGTTTAATTGTCTTGATTTTAAGATCAAGTAAGTCTCTCATCTGTATCATTATGCGTATTAAATTTCATTTCAATCCGACGATTTCTTCTTGGGTCGCTATTTTCAATGTGCCTGAGTGTATTTTAAGCCAAAACTTAGCAAGTAATAGGTAATTAGTGTTTCAATTTATTAATGTAAATTACCTATAATGTCTATTGTTGTAAGATTTTAGGTTAATATCATAATGCTGTTCGTATGAGATGCGCTGTAATTGTTTTAATGTAAATGTGTTGAGAAAAGAAAACTTTTAAAAAGATCATACTGAAAACGAAATTTGAAGTTTTTCTAACTAAATTCTCGTTCACATGCACATACAGTAAATTCATCAAATGTTCTTTTTTATGCATGTTCTATTTTAATTTTGTAACTAAGCGTAAAATATGGAGAATCATGGTTAAAAAAAAGTGTAGTTTAAGGATTGTAAAAGTGTCGGACGTAAAAAAATTTTACGTCTGAAACCCAGATTTTAATGATAATTATTCAATAACTACAAAATTAAAATAGGTTACAGCGATGAGATTGAACATCTTACTTTGTATACAAAAATATGTATGAAGCTTTAAAATTATAGGCTCAGCGTAAAAATATGTGCATTTTAGTATCGGACGTGAAACGGTTAATGTGCCCCGCGGAAATTCTTTTAGAAATCAAAATTGATTTCATTTTCATCCATTTTTTTCAACATTACCTCATGTGCATTGTTTATTTACATGGTTATTCATCATAATTCATAATATTAGTTTGCAGTTTTGGGGGAAAAGTTTCTTCGAGTCTCCAAACATGGTTTGAAAATACTCAAAATCTGGACCCCCGTTTAACATCTTGTAACTTATTTAAAACTGAAGTTATCAAATTTTCGTGACCATTACCCTTCCTAGGGGATCCCCAAGTCATTTTCTAAAGAATCCAGTAGTTAAAAATATTTAAAGCATTTTTTTTTTTTTTTGAAACAATGTTGAACTTATGTTTATTAATTATGTCCAAGATAAAGTAAGTCAACAAGTTTAAACTGTTATATAAGGCTTTAAAAACGAACTGTTCTAAAAAGGGGACCCACTTACCCTAACCAATCCAATAATGATTCTGACATTGAAATGCATTTGTTCTAATAGTGCTTTATTTTAGCTATTTATTTATTTTATTTTATTTTTCTGATAAAATCAGAATAAGTTTCAACAAAGAGTTTATTTGTAAAATAAAATTCGGATTAGAAAGAGCTAATACAGAGTGGGAAAGACTGGATGCAACAAGAAAGAGAGATTAATTTTACCGACACAGCCATAATCTTAATTGCAGACTTTCTGAGGACATCATCATAATTACGTATTTTACAAACTGCGCTCTGTCAATCGCAAACTGATTGACTGTTATTTATTCCATCATTAAAAAAAATTACTCATGAGACCAAGATTTTTTCACAGAACTATGGCTTAAAATGAAGTAAGAAATTAGTTTAGATTAGACGTAAAACTGGAACAGAAAGCAGAAATGAAAACAATGTATCCTGCGGTATCCGCGTTTGGTGTGACATCAGAGCTGGAGAAGAATGAAAATTTTTATGGGGGGGGGGGAGTCGTAGTTGGTGTAACTAAAGAGCAGGGATAACAACGGTGAATTTTGCATGTGAAATCAGAAGCATTCTTCCACGTGTCTTAACTTTCAATCTCTTTTCAGGTGAAGAACAATGAAACTTATGAAACTATAAAAAACATGGAGCACAAGGCGTTTGCTTACACTTGCGACGTCAGCAATGAAAATCAAGTGGAAAACCTCGCGGCTAAAGTTCTTAGAGAAGTTGGTAAAGTAGATATCGTAATCAACAATGCTGGAATCTTGCCTGGTAAACCATTCTTGGAACTGTCTAATAATCAAATAAGGAAAACATTGGAAGTAAACACCTTGGCTCACTTTTGGGTAAGAAATTCGCAAGCGGCAATATACTTCATATACAAAACATGCTAAAAATACTTGATAATTTTAAATCTTTCAATGATTTAAGTTAGACTTTTTTTACCACCCTGTAATTACAACTGAAGGGGCAAGTGGATAAAGGTGACATGCGACAATTTTTGTTTTACTTACTTTTTACCATGGATGAAGGTGATAGGGAAATAATTTTATTTTTGAAAGCTTTTCTAGAAATTTAAGAAATTGTCATTCACCTTTATTCACTTGCCCCTTCAATTGCGTTTGTGAGTTAACACAATTGAACACACACTAATTTGAATTTGTGTAAGTCGGCGAAATTCAAATGTCACATATCACCTTTATCTACGCTTGCCCCTTCAACTCTAACGCTGGTTTTATTTGATTTTTTTTACACAGATGATTCGAAAGTTTCTTCCTCATATGTTAGAAAGAGGAGAAGGACACATTGTTGCCATTTCTTCCGTAGCTGGCATTTTGGGCAGCAGTTACTTAGTTGATTATTGGTAAGTATTACTTTTCCACTCTGTAAAAGCAGTAAGACTACTGCAGTCATAACTTTGGGGCTTCATATAATTTGTTTGAGAGAAACTTGGCTAGGGGCGGTTAATTACTGCTTTATGTTGATAATTGTTTTATGATATTTAATACAAAAATTGTTTTTGTTTGAAGAAAAAGTGAGTAGGCGATGAAACTAAACGCTGACAAAATGAAGGAAAAAAGTGGACGCAATGTTGTGTGTTGTCGTGTAATTGAGAACTAATTTATCAATGGAACGTATCCATTTCCCAAAAATGTTCAGAAGGTGGAAATAACTAATTTGGGTAATACCAAAATATTTTAATCATCTTTTCTGGGTATATATTTACAACTGTGTAGGAAAAAGGCATAACAGATTATTTTCCAGTGTAAGAAATTTTTAAATATTAAAGGAGATACCGCGGTTTTAATTTGGAATTAGTTCTGCAGCATGAAATAAAGTTTAATTACTTATTGGTTGGTGTCAAATTCTTTCGTGATGCGAAACTGAAGGATCGTCGACGAAGTGAAGTCTTGCCCCTGTTCGAAAATGGTCTAGCTACGTCCCTGGTGTGAATTAACACAATTGAGCACACACTAATTTGAATTTGCGTAAATCGGCGAAATTCAAATGTCACATCACCTTTATCCACTTCCCCCTTCATTCTTTAATTTAATAGCCACCAAACACAGGCATGGCAGCAATGAGTAAAAGGAAGTCTCAGTCATTTGGAAGCAGGATTAAGTTATTCGAAAGCACTATTTTGTAAGATAAATCATCTTCGGCCAACGATGACAACGTTTTCCAATCGTGTAAATTTAAGCCTTAGCCGCATTTGCTAAAAAACCGTTAAAATTTGAGTTCTATTTGACAGGAAAGTTCGAAACACATCTTATCAGATGCAAAATTTTTTCTTTTGGTACTATTTTAAATTAAGTACTTTAACACTTCAAAAATCGCGAAAAACGTTTTGAAGGTTCTTAATGTCTTTGTTGATGTCATCCGAAGACGCGACTAGGTAAAGATCACTCTCGATCATTTCATCATTAAAAAAAAAAATAATAAAATCGGCCCAGCGCTAGAGTGCCCCAGTCATATATACAGACACGTCAAACTTAGAACTCTCCATGTTGCGTGAGGGGTTGAAAACTAAAGTGTATACGTTCCTTAGCTTCTTTCTTTTTTCATTAAAACAAAATGCCCTCAATACTTTTGGCCTACCCAATATTTCATGCGCTTTATCAGATGTGCCCAGGACTTGAATTTTTGGAGGGAGAAATGCGCAATTTTCTGAATGAAACTACATCTTACCGAATCATAAATTGCGATCATACACACACAGCACTTTCCTACATCTAATGGGAATAAGGCATGAAAAAACTCAATTGAAGGTCTTGGGAGATGAAGGGGCTATGTGATAAAACAGAAAGTGAGAGTACAAAGTTTTACTGTTGCATTTGTAGCTTTTTTGTTTCTGGTTTTGTCGTTAGTGTGCGAATAAAATTAGTCTAATGGCATCTACTTTTTGATGTACCATGTTTTATTTGCTTACCTGTATCCATTGCTTACCATTTTCCAGAGTGTTCATTTTTTAAAATGTAACGTAGCCCCTTCATGCTCCAAGCCCTTTAGTTCTGAGTATCGACAAATTATCCGAATCGTCAGACAAAATGGGCAGAATAAAAATTTTAAAGGTGTTGGTGACTGCCCGTTTGGACGTCTCCTGAACGTTATGCATGATTCAAATTTCCTCTCTAAAATAATTGGCAGTTGGTTGACTTAGGCAAGTGTTTAACTTTTCCATATGAAGCTCAACTTGGTATTTTCCATATAAGACTGGTAAATCTTTAAAAATTGGATCTGAAATATTCTGCTCA
The DNA here is from genome assembly GCA_038373865.1 of Uloborus plumipes. Classification (NCBI taxonomy): domain Eukaryota; kingdom Metazoa; phylum Arthropoda; class Arachnida; order Araneae; family Uloboridae; genus Uloborus; species Uloborus plumipes. Next base: position 16,618 of record JAXGGA010010953.1, read on the forward strand.
TATAGTGAATTAATTTTTGCTTACTTGAGACTTCATTGATTCTAGTAAAAAATTGTCACAAATTCCTGTTTCTTAAAACGAACTCATGTCTAATCGAATGTGACTATTAATTCCTATTTTCAGAAGTTAGCTGTCTTCACTAGTTTTCCCACAGGTTTTTCTTTCAGCAGTATGCTTTGACAAAAGTAGATGAGCTTCAGGTTTAAAGAGTGAATATCGGGGAAAATGCTAATTTTAGTCCCGTTTGAATTTTCCGAGCACTACCAATTAAAAAGTTTTTCATATCGAGTCGAGTTTCGATAACTCGAAGCCTTTGAGTCCCAAAGCTCTTGAGAAGGCTATGGGAACTTCCTATAACTCAGAGTATCGATAACTCGAAGCTTTTCCCCAGTCCCTTGGAGCTTCGAGTTATCTAGATTCGACTAGTAAAAGTCGTCACACATACAATCCGCGACTGGTTTTACTTTAATATGACATTGGAACTCCTTTTATTGCTTAAAAATAATGCCGGCAGCTCGTCCAAAATTCGAATCAGAATTTTCAAAACATTCCTGTGCCTTGTAAGACATCGCAGCAAAAACAAATACCAAGGAAATAATGTATTTTCTGTTCATCTATGAGGACTGACTCTTGTGTTTTTGAAGAAATTAATTTACATTGACAAAATGAGCAATTTCTGCTTTACACAAATTTTCATACCATGATAGTAGGGCAGACTACCGGAATGGTCATTTCTAGACGAAACGTTGATTATGCGCCAAAGAATTGCGTGAGAGGAAGCCCTTTTATGCTTTGGGACATTAAAAATTTGTAAAGTTGAGCCCAACTTTAAAATTGTCAGAAATTGACATTTTTAAACATTTGACTGTCGCCGTTAAATTGAAAAGAATAAAAATATCAACGTGTGTTTCGATGAACTTCTACCAGCAGGCTTCTAAAAAGTTTTATATAAATAAAAACTGTTCAACATGTTTTGTTTTTGCTTGGACTATCAAGAGCAAACAAAGACCGAAGTTTTTACCCCAAAATCAAATTAAAAAATGTTTAACCTTTTTTCATGATCAAAGCTGAAACGTGTACCCATTCACCTCGTTTTACAGTATGCAAAATTTTCTTATCTTTCCAGTGCTTCAAAGTATGCAGTAGTTGGAATGATGTCTGCCCTACGAGAAGAGCTTTATGAAATGGGAAAAGAAGAATTTATTAACTTAACCGTTATTTGCCCTAGTACTATGAATACTGGTTTAGTCCAAAAACCAAAAACAAGGTAAGGATTGTATTTTAACAACAAATCTATAATGGGGTGGGGGGGGGGGAGAGGGTAAATGGTACGAATATCTAAAGGCAAAGTAAAATTTTCAGTATTTAAACAAAATAGACATTATTTTTTAAAAAGTAAGAAAAAATATTGATACATTTATTAAAATAGAAATACATCTGAAGAACTAAATTCTTAGATTTTGTATCACATTAAAAATGACTCTGTTAATTTTTATTGCTCTTAATACAATAAACATCGCTAACAAACGCAATGTATTACTACTAAATATACTCATAATAGTTTAAGTGGTGTTTGGAGTGTACAATCACCTGAAAAGTGAGGCTGTCTTGTTCTTTCTAAGGAACCACACAATGTGTAATCAAATTTTGCAAAATTTGTTGCATTCGAAAAAGCCAAGAGAAACATGTTTTCTGATGCAGCAACTATTTGCCTTCATCTCCTCAGTATCGAAATACGAGGTCTTAAAGTGGCGTGACATTTTTAAAACTAGGGAAACGATGATCAGAATTTTCATATTTTGAATATTAGCAAAGCTGCAGTAACAGAAGTTTTTAGTTTTATTTTAAATTGAATAAATGCGCTTTAAAATTTACGTTACATTTTAAAATTTACATTAGATGCCACAATAATTAATTAGAAACTCAGTCATGCCTGCAGTGCAGAAATATTGAAATATATTTTTTTATAACAGTTTCAATAAAACTCATTTAAGTTTCTAATGAGTAATACTTAAATACATTAATGATACAATTATGAAATTATGAACAATGTAATGTTTTAGTTTTGTATTTCAAAGTAAAGTCACCGTGAAAGTAGTGTAAGTTCCCAATGAAACCTGTATGGAGAGTTCAGCCTCAGTTACTAGTGACTCACGTGGCAGCTAACATGAAAGGTTTGGTCTTGATGTTCTATTTATTGAATGCACATACAAATTAGGTTCTTGAGATTTTCTATAAAAATCAGTTCATAATACTGAACATGGTTTCACATATTGTATTCCTATTCAGGAATTTTTAGTTCCAAGTCATATTTAAGACAATTTTTGTTTTCCCCATAGATTTCCAAAAATTTTACCAGTTTTGGATGTAGATCAGGTATCAGACATTGTAATCAAGGCTGTACTGACAAATAAACCACTTGTAGTTATACCAACTGTTGCTCATGTAATCTACAAAGTTGCCAAGTAAGTATTTTTATTTTTTTCAAAACTAGTAGTTTGTTTCAACTTAATTTGGTATACCTCTAAAGTTTCAACAAGTTTAATACAATTTGCATCTAATACTTTTTTTTTTTTTTCAGTCTGTTTCCAGCTCAAGTACCATTGAAACTTCAAAGATTTTTCGAATATTCATTGGACCCTAACGTTAAATAAGCAAAGAATTGTTTCCATACTTGTTGTTTTAACTGTTTATATTCATTTATAATAAATGTTTTTTTAAAAGTACAGCATGTATTTATAAGCACAAAACTGCACACATAATTTTAAATTATGCAAAAAAAATGCTCAAAAACTTGGGTATTTAAGAATTTCAAATGTAACAAATCTTGAATAATTAAACTATGAAACACTTAATATCGTATCAATTTTGGAAATTAAATTTTAAGTATGACAACTTAAAATATTGCTAAAATGGCTACTGCTATCCCGTTACACATCAGATTTTTGTTATAAAAACGTCCTTTGTACAAAGAGGTATATTTTATTTCAATCTTTTATTTGCCAGGATTGTGCTAAATAGCAATTTTTTTAACAATCTTTGAAGCAGATTTTTAAAAATAAGCTACAAAATTTTAACACTTAATAGACCTTATACTATTAATTCTATTTGAGAGAAATGAAGTCTTTCATTCTGTCTGACAGTCAAAGTACGTACATTAGTTTGCCTTTTTAAAGTCACTAAAAGTTATTTTGCTAATTTGTGAAATTTTAAAACTAGACTAGCTGTTCTGGCTTAAAAAGAAATCTCATAAGGCACTCCAAGCTTCAAAGAAATCCTAGCTGCATGGCATTTTTATTAAAGCAGAATGTTGAAATTTTGCACATTGGTAGTAAAACATTATTTTTCAGATTGCCATTTATCTTCCGCACAGATTCAGGTGTATATCTACATACCAAAAAACTCTACTAAATGCGTTTAGCTGTAGATAGGTTATACTTGAAATGTGTGTGTATAGATTAAAAATATATACTTCGATAAAGAGATAGAGTAGGGACAAATGACACAGTGCTACATTTACAAGTCAAAATAAAAGGCAATTACTTCTGGTTTGTCCAGTAGATGCAACAACAAGAGTCTAAAGCTGCTACATCTACTGGACATGCTATAAAATATTCTCCCCGTGATATTTCTGTATAAATGCAGTGCTATATCATTTCTCTCATCTTGACTTTCTCCTGCATTTAAAACTACCACACATTTATTGTGATATCAAATACTAAACAATATTAAGTTGTGATAAGAATAATTCAAAACTATATCTTCACAGAATTTTCTTCATAGTCTGAATGGTTAATTCAAATTAGATTGTCTAATTTGAATTATCCTTTTATATTAAATTATAAACTGTTTGCAAGCAAAGTAAAGCCAAATCTCTACTAATAATAAAGCTGAAGGGTGGGTCTGTCTTTTCTGTGACCAGCGTAGCGCAGAAATCATTCGATCGATTTTCTTAAAATTTGGCACAAAATTAATTCATAGCATGGGTGTATGCATTTAAAATTTTCTGCTAAAAATGATATCAATTAAAAGTTTCTACGAGAATTAAAAGAGCTGCAATAATTGTTTTCTGAATCCAGGAAATTCAAGGTTTACCTAGAGCAAAGCAAGCCAAGCAATTCTAAAATGGTTAAACTCGAGAATAAAATTTGAACATAAAGATAAAATGAATTATTTTATCACAACCGGAAATGAACTTTTCATGTTACCATGGTTACGTTTGAATACTATTTTTTGTTTCCTTCTTCCCTTAATAACTTTCAAAATGTTTTTGTAGCAATCTAAACTCCTAGCCTTATTAAAATGAGTTTTTTAACTGTTGGAAAATAAGTCTTTTTTTTTTTTTTTCTTTTCTCCGTTTTTATGGAATTGAAACTCTGTAAATTATAAAAATATCGTATAAATTGCGATATTGCAACGTTATTTGTAAAGTGTGTCATTTCGGAAATAGTATTATTTTGTTTTTGAAGTTAGGAAAGAAAACTTTATTCTTTTAAACTTTGGTAAGATTTCTGTTGGTTTCTGTGAGCAACAAAATTGTTCTTATTTTCTTTTGGCTTATTTTTGTGCACCCACCCTTGGGGTTGCATTCAAATATCCCCAAGGGGGTGTTTTACCCTTTTTATGTGGTAAATCAGTGTTAATTTCAGTGCAGACAAAACTGTACCTCAGAACCAGACTAACGTAAGTCCATTTTCGTCATTTTTCAGTAGAAGACGAATAAGATTGTCGGATACATGCAAAGGATGGGACTCGCGCTCTTTTCACGCGGATAAATAAGTGTGCAGGAATGTTTTACAGAATACTGTTTTAATAAGTCGATGTGGAATAAGATTCTACATACAATGAAGCAAAGAAGTGAAAATTGCCATTTTTGGACTTATGTCGTTCTGGTTTTGAGGTACAGAAAAGTGATATGAATTGGCGCGACCACTTCGCGATATATCGCCAAGCTTTTGGTCGCCGTTTGACGACAATTTGGGGACATATTACCAAGTTGGCGACAAATTTGGCGAAAAAAAAATATTTTTTTGATTTAGGTTCAATTAGGTGCTATTGGCGATATTTTGCGAAAAATCCACTGAATGATGTTAAAATCGGCGATATTTAAGAGATTAATCATTGTAAAACATTCTTTTGCATTGTTTCGTAGCAAACTGGGGATGTAAATGTTTGAATTAATATCTTGTTCACTCCAAGCACTATTTTAGCACTTAAGGCATCTACTAAGAAATTTACACCCAAAAGGAAGTAGTGTGGGAATCATATATCAGATTTTTTTCTCTACTTTGAAGGAATTATAGTTGAATTATAACTTAAATAGTGTTTTTCTGCTACATCAATTATTTTCCAAATGAACTTTTAATTTTATACCACGGGTAAAGCGTGCGGGTACCACTAGTTATGAAGAAAGTACTGTGGATTCTTACTTGCATTTATTTTCTTTAAAATAAACATACAGTCAAAATAATGTAAAATAAGTCATGCACAATATTTTTTTTTTCAAAAGATTTGAATATTTAGGATTCATTAAAGTTTTTCCCACTGTAAATAAATATTTCTTCATATGGTTCAGACTGATGAATATCAACAATTTGGAGCTTTTTTAACATCAAAAGGCTAAAAAACGTCTGTGCAACCTAAGAGGAAAAAAATCTGAAATTAATAACCATTGTTTAAGAGAACTAATCTAAAGGAAATAAAACCATTCATATCTCTACACGAAATTTGAAAGGGTAAACGTTTCACAAATATTAAACTGATAAATGCCAATTTATCGGCAATTAATACAAAAAAAGTGACTACCACTAATGACAAGAAAAAAAATTTAAATTTTTCAACTCTGCATCTTACTTTTAAAGATAAATTATAAAATTTAAGAACTGTGCTATACATCTAAACGTTTTTTTCGTTAACAGTAAAATTTTAATTATAGTAGTTTTCAAGATTAAGTTTATGAATTATGTTTGTGGATTAAATTATTTTCATGTTTATAAAATTTATGGTATGCAGGGCTGCCAACCTTATTAGGGAGCTGTGTAGTCAGAAGGAAAAAAAGTGTAGTTTCCAGTGCTTAAGTGTAGTCTAGCGCGGTTCAAAAATCCCCCCCCCCCAGGGCCCGATTAAGATGTTGCTGGGCCCTAGGCCTAACACTTTTTTGGGGTCCCGGCACTCAGACTTTACAATTTTAGGCATTGGATAAAATACACTGGCGGAAAAAAAAATCCCAACACCAAGAAAAATTTACCGTAGAGTAATGAAATTTGGGTAATGCAATTGTCTAGTTGACATGTTTAATTGATTAAATGTACAAGATCACTGGCTAATTTAAGCTCAAGAAAATGCTGTGCAAATGTGAAATTATGTTAATTTAATAGAGGGTGTAACCTCCAGAATTTTGAAGGCAAGCCTGCAAGCGTGCATGCATTATGTCATACAGGTGCCGAATGTCACTTTGTGGCATGGAGTGCCATGCTTATTGCACTTGTTGTGTCAATATTAGGACCGTCATTGCTGACTGTGGATGATGCTCGAGGTGCCGTCCAATGATGTCCCATTTGTTTTCAATTGGAGACAGACCTGGTGATTTTGCAGGTCATGGTAACATGTCAGCACTCTGTAGAGCACATTGCGTTACAGCAGCGATGTGAGGGCGAGCGTTATCCTGTTGGAAAACTCCCCCTTGAATGCTACTTATGAAGGGCTGTACTACTGGTTAAATTACCAAACTGACGACAAATTTTCATTCTGTGAGTTTGGGATAACCACAAGAGTGCCCCTGTTGTTGTTGGAAATTGCTCCAGAGACCAGGACGCCTGGTGTGGGTCCCGTGTGTCTAGGCCGTAGACCGCTTGGATGCAGGCGGTCCCCTGGCCTCCTTCTGACCAATATACAGCCACCACTGGTACTAAGGCAGAATCTGTTTTCATCAAAAATTACAACAGTTCTCCACTCCGACCTCTATTGAGCTCTGTCTTGGCACCACTGCCGTCAAAAACGGCAATGGTTTGCAGTCAATAGAGTACCGGCTACAGGCTGCCTGTCTCGTAGCTGTCCTTGAAGTAAACAGTTTCTTACCGTTCCTTGGGCCACGACGGTACCAACTACAGCTCGAATGTCAGCCGCATATGCAGTACGATGCTCCACAGTCGTACGCAAGATTCGGCAATCTTCCTTCTCAGTCGTGCCACGTGGCAGCTCGGAACTCGATCTTCTTGAGGTAGTACCATCCCTTGACCATATCTTCCAATAATCTTACATAGTGGAAACATTCCACCACAAGTCTTTCTGCAATATCGCGAAATGAAAATCCTCCTTCTCGTAGCCAAATTGTATGACCTCGTTTAAACTCGGTGAGCTATTGATAATGGCTTCTTCGTCTTCTTAAAGGCATTCCTGGCTAACAAGAACACAATTTGTCAAATTTCACGGAAAAATAATACTCACGAGCTTCGCAGCACGCTTTTAAAACAAGCCTTATTTGCATGTTCTGAGTGATGCCAGCTGCGCCACACTTATGCGCGGAGCTCGAAATTTCAATTGATGTCATCTTTCAGTTGTATAAACACGCCTACCAAATTTAGTTTATCTAGCTCAAGTCTTTCTTGGTGTTGGGATTTTTTTTTCCGCCAGTGTAGGTTCAGCTATTGACTAGAGCAATTTTACTCATTTGGGGGGTCCTAGGCATGCCTAGTTGGCCTATTCAGAAACCAGGCCTTGCCCTCCCCCTCCCCAACCATTATAGGCCGATATGCTTAAATCTGTTCCTTACATAAAACAATTTTGAAACAAATCCGAATTTCAGACTAATTCTTTACATAAAACAATTGCAGGAAAATGATATTTTATTCTTTAAAATTATTAATAGATAATATGTTGATTTTTTTATGCTGTTCTGCAGTTCTGAGTTTTTTTAAAAACAAGTCAAACTGAAGATTTGTCAAATGACAGCAAATTCACAGAAAAACTTGGCAAACAAATTTCCAAAAGAAATTTTTAATCCAAATTCAGACTTGCATTCTTTTATTTAATTTAGTAATACAACAGGATTAAATAAAGAAAAACAAAAAGTGAAATATTTTATGTATGAAGATTGTTTTAATAACAATGTAAGGTTGCCCGTTTTGCTTAAGCTGCTAGTTCATCCGGAAATTCCTTCAAATAACATGATGCGTTGTTATGAATCATTCTTATTTTTTCAATTTATTAAGCATTCCGAGTTCCGAGTTTCAGTGCAAAGTTTATTCAAAGTATTCAAAGAACAGCATCCAAGTTCACTATCCAATCAGGATGAAGAAGACCTTGCGCGCCGCGCAGTTCTTCCTATCATGAGCGAAACAGCTCCGGTGACGTCATCGCTCCGATTACGTCATCGATGCGCTCAGGAGTGGAGTGGATGACTTGTGAAGAGGTGCTTGTTTGGCATTCGTTTTAAACGGAAGATGCCATGCGAAATGATATGAATCGACTCAAAAAAGCATCATCTGGACATTCAACATGCAAGGAACAAAAAAATAATAATGATTAGTTTGCATGATTATTCAACGAATGCGTAGAATTTGCTTCTCCTTGCGTAGTGCGTAGTAAGCTGGATGAATGCGTAGTTACTACGCTAAATGCGTAGTAGTTGGCAGCCCTGGGCATGCAATGCTATACTTGGGAGGAAAGGGGAGGATCCAGTAACTGATGAATAAAAAAAAATTAATAAATACTTATGTTCCTAATGTCTAACAAACAATTAGCCTGTGCAAAGGCAATTTGATATACAAAATATTAAATTTTTAAAATATAAATTTTTTGTCAATAAAATTAAATATTGCAGCACAAGATGTCTCTCAGCAAAACATGCTATAGGTTTAACTTTGTTTTACTTCATCAATATTTTAAGTCTAAACTCATGGCAAAGTTTTGGAAAAAAAATGAGCACTTTATGGACTCTTAGTCATCGGTGTCATTCTTAAAAAATAAGCAATGTGGGACATTCATATGCTTAGCTATGTTCTAGTAGCGAATTTTTAATTATAAAGTTTATATCCTTATGAGTTATATATATATTCTTTAAGAAAAGAATGCATTAAATTTTCATTCATCATTAAGAATATCCAACTAAATTATCTGTGATAAGGAATCCTAGACTGTCATAGCTTTTTTTTTTTTTTTGGTATTGTTTGACATAAAAACTGCCCTTCTTCCACAATTCTCACGATTTCTCCCTTCTTTTTAACTAACATTTTTTTTCTTGGTATATTTTATTGCTTCTTTTTAGTCTCCAAAACTTCTTTCAAACTGTGAATAAAAGATAATTTTTGTTTTAATTATTCTATAAAATGTTCGAAGTTTGCCCACTGTCCAATTCTTTTTAGAACAATATTTTTTTCAAGGGTCATATTTAAGCCTTTTTAAATAGCCTGGTGAAATAAAGTATCATTGTAAACCTTGCACTAATAAGCAAAACATTTAATACAAATCAAACCGAAAAAGTAAAATCTTCCAACTTGTGAAAACTTAATCCAAGATTTAACATGTAAATTGAGATATACATTAGGTTCAACACATTTATTCAAAACATTAAGGCAATTCTGAAAGATATATATATATATATAAATTTACCTTTAATTTTGTTTTATTTTTTATTAAAAATGAAAATTCAATATTTTCTCTGTCATAAAAATTATGCTGCAAAGAATGGTACAGCTCAATCAGTCTGTTTCCAAGAATATCTTTCCAGTGATCAGAAACCTCATTCGGCTATAGCAATAAATTTAAGGGTACAAGATATCATTAAACAAAAGAAAAACAACATTGTAACAACTTATAACTACAATAAACATTCCAGCAGTGCAACATAAAATTTTACAAACAAAGGTTTGATAAATATCTTATGCCAGATAGGCTAGATTTTCACTGCTGGCACCTAAAAACGTAAGTATCAAATATTCCACTATAAGAACTATATAAGAGTTGTTGCATGATCATATACATTCAATTTGTTTTAAATCGCAAGTTTAAATAATTCATTTTAAATTTTACAATAGAATTGAAGAAAAGTATGGTAAAATAATTCGTTACTTAGAAATCAAAAACAAGAAATAGTAATGGAGAGGGAAAAAAACTGGCTCTTAAATTTGCCTTGCTTCTAAATTTTTTAACTTTGTCATCCTCACATGAACCAATTTAGGTGTTGTTTTACTGATCGATTTCAGTATGTCAGATGCTTCTACAGGAAGTTCAATTGTAACTAATTTATACCTATAAAAAAATTTCAACAATCGACACTTCCTAGTTTCGAACATATTAGACACTAAATAAGAAATTATGATGGGTACTGCATTCCACTCTTGATATGGAAACTGTTCTGAAAAAAAATCCTGGCATAGTAGACACTTTCCAAATAATAAGGAAAAAAAATGAACTGTGGTGAATCATTACAAAATTTGTTTCAAAGTATTTCTCTTTCAAGACATTAAGTATATTTCTCTTCAAGACTATTGAGCAAAGAACAAATTAGAAGACAAGAAATTAGATTTGTAATATTTTTATGGAAAGATAAATAAGAGAAATTTGTGATTAAGCAACATAAAAACGGTCAATAAATGTAGAGTAAGTTTATATTGAATCTCCAAAGTAAAATTGCTATTCCATTAAAACTTGGTTGATTAGCAGAATAGTCACTTAATAAAAGTGGTTTCATGGAGAAAAGGTACATATTAAATTAATATTTTTACATTTTAAGTGATTCCCAGTATTTAAAGATTGTTTTTCAACATGAATGCATTTTAAAGGAAGTTTTACTACACTGGCGGAAAAAAAAATCCCAACACCAAGAAAAAATTACTGTAGAATAATGAAATTTGGGTAATGCAATTGTCTAGTTAACATGTTTAATTGATTAAATGTACAAGATCACTGGCTAATTTAAGCTCAAGAAAATGCTGTGCAAATGTGAAATTATGTTAATTTAATAGAGGGTGTAACCTCCAGAATTTTGAAGGCAAGCCTGCAAGCGTGCATGCATTATGTCATACAGGTGTCGAATGTCACTTTGTGGTATGGAGTTCCATGCTTATTGCACTTGCTGTGTCAATACTAGGCCCGTCATTGCTGACTATGGATGATGCTCGAGGTGCCATCCCATGATATCCCATACGTTATCAATTGGAGACAGACCTGGTGATTTTGCAGGTCATGGTAACATGTCAGCACTCTGTAGAGCACATTGCGTTACAGCAGAGATGTAAGGACGAGCGTTATCCTGTTGGAAAACACCCCCTTAAATGCTACTCATGAAGGGCTGTACTACTGGTTAAATTATCAGACTGACGAAAAAATTTCAGTCAGTGAGTTTGGGATAATCACAAGAATGCCCCTGCTGTCGTAGGAAATTGCTCCAGAGACCATAACTCCAGGTGTGAGTCCCGTGTGTCTAGGCCGTAGACCGCTTGGATGCAGGTGGTCCCCTGGCCTCCTTCTGACCAATATACAGCCACCACTGGCACTAATTCAGAATCTGTTTTCATCAAAAATTACAACAGATCTCCACTCCGACCTTCAGTGAGCTCTGTCGTGGCACCACTGCCGTCGGAAAAGGCAATGGTTTGCAGTCAATGGAATACTGGCTACAGGCTGCCTGGCTCGGAGCTGTCCTTGAAGTAAACAGTTTCTTACCGTTCCTTGGGTCACGATGGTACCAACTGCAGTTAGAATATCAGCCGCAGATGCAGTACGATACGCCACAGCCGCAAGCAATATTCGGCGATCTTCCTTCTCAGTCATGCCACGTGGCAGCTCGGAACTCGATCTTCTTGAGGTAGTACCATCCCTTGCCCATAGCTTCCAATAATCATGCATGGTGGAAACATTCCCACCCAAGTCTTTCTGCAATATAGCGAAATGAAAATCCACCTTCTCGTAGCCAAATTGTACGACCTCGTTTAAACTCGGTGAGCTGTTGATAATGGCTTCTTCGTCTTCTTAAAGGCATTCCTGGCTAACATGAACGCAATTCCTCAAATTTCACGGAAAAATAATACACACGAGCTTCACAACACGCTTTTAAAACAAGCCTTATTTGCATGTTCTGAGTGGCACCAGCTGCGCCACACTTATACGCGGAACGCGAAATTTCAATCAATGTCATCTTTCAGTTGTATAAACACGCCTACCAAATTTCGTTTATCTAACACAAGTCTTTCTTGGTGTTGGGATTTTTTTTTCTGCCAGTGTATTTTTTGCTTGTAATAGAAGCTATCACTAAACGCCAGTTTCTTAATCTTACAAGTATGTTCTGAAAATGCTCTTTTTTTTTTTTTTCAGTTTAATAACATTACTACACTGTTAAGTTTGATATTCTTAAAGCAAATAAATATGTTTAACAATTAAAATACCTCAAGGGGTGAAAAATCATCTTGCTCAGGCCAAGCAGTAAGCTTCGATGGATTTTCTTCTTCAGGAGAATGAAATACTTCATGATATGTCTCCAAATGCATTTCTCCTCCTTCGTTCATTAAAGGATCACTTCTGTTATACTGAAATGTAGAATCACAATCAACCCATTTATGCCCAAGTTTTTTTAAACAATTTCTTTCACTTTTTATCCGCTTAAAGCTCTTGCTTGGAATGGTTTACATACATTTTAGGCTTAAAATAGTTCGCCGTTGCCATATTTAACGTCCTATTTATGGGATATTTTGCAGATATGTGAACAAAATTCGACCTTACTTGACTTTACTTTTGTAAAGTAACATTATAGAAGGCATCTGTGATCAATTTTAAGCAAATCATTTTAAAATAGTTTGATTTTATGAAAAAAAAAGGTCGCAAAAAAAAAACTTACTTTCTGTGGCTACCCATGCTGGATCGTTGCTTGACTGATTTGTCTGCAAATAGCTGTCAATAAATAAACTCTGATGTCCAAATAGTGGCTCTAACTGATTTTCTCAAGAAGAAGGAGTATTTAACTTGCAAAAAACAGCTTTAGTAAAATGATATACCCATTACAGGTTTTTGTATTCAGTAACTAACAAGCGTCCTGTTTTTAGGACACTGGGCATAAATGGGTTAAATCAATATATTGGACTTTTTCTAATCAATATATTGGATTTTTTCCCTCCAGTTACTAATCCCTGCTCTAATCTTCAATATGCCAATTAATTACTGAAATATTTTTACTGATTAAAAATGCTGTACAAAATTTTACTTCTTAAATGTTTTTACTGCTTAAAAAATGCTAATAATGAAAAACTAATACCCACTGAATATTCTACTTTTTTTTCTGATTCAATTAATACAAATACAAATACAAATGTGGTGACCAGCAGCAGGCTCTGGGCCCAACTTGGCTGGTCCTAGTCAAATTAAAGACCCCAATGAAGATCAATGGCCCTCTTAAAGCCATCTACTCCACTGCTCTTTACCGCCTCTTCCGGTAAGCTGTTCCAAGTTCCCACTACCCTGCTAAAATAGTAATTTTTTCGAATTTCAAGATTAGCCTGAGATTTAAACAGCTTAAAACAATGACCCCTTGTCCTGCTTTCCGTGCGAAAATCTAACCCCGTAACATCATTCATTTTAATAAATTTAAACAACTGAATCATGTCCCCTCTGGCTCTCCTTCGCTCAAGACTATACATATTAAGCATTCTAAGTCTGGAATCATAGTCTAAATTAGAAAACCCATTTACTAACCTTGTAGCCCTTCTTTGTACCCTTTCCAATAAATTAATGTCTTTCTTCAGATAAGGAGACCAAAACTGAACAGCATACTCCAAATGAGGTCTTACCAAACTTCTATATAGAGGCAGAAGAACCTTCTTAGATTTGTTTGAAATAGATCTATTAATAAACCCAAGCATCCTATTGGCTTTGTTACTAGCTATGCTGCACTGTTGACTAGACTTGAAATCCTGATTTATTAAGACACCTAGATCCATAACATTATCTGCCCTACTAATGACTGAACCCTGTAAATAATAGCTTGTATGCTTATTTCCATGACCGAAATGCAGCACTTGACATTTCCCAACATTAACTGCCATACCCCACTTGTCTGCCCATTTAGTAATATGATCCAAATCCTGTTGCAGCTGATTTATTTGTTCGTCATTTTCTACAACCCCCATAAGTTTGACATCATCGGCAAAACAATTCATGTTTCCAGAAACATTTTCATGAATGTCATTCATAAAAATAATAAACAAAAGGGGACCTAAAACTGATCCTTGGGGAACCCCACTTAAAACCTCACTCCATTTAGAATAGTTACCCCTAACAACTACTCTTTGTTTCCTTCCTGTCGGCCAATTCCTAACCCAAACTAGAATTTTACCTCCTACCCCTATATCAGCTAATTTACTGAGTAGTGCTACATGCGGTACCTTATCGAAAGCTTTTTGAAAATCTACGCATTTTTTGCTATCTAAAGCCAAGGTAACCTTGTCATAGAAATGTAATAAATTAGTAGCACACGATTTACCTTTTCTGAAACGATACTGCAAACTACTCAACAGCCCATTATTTTCTAAGAAATTCATAATCTTAATTTTGATCAATGTTTCAAAAATTTTACATACCACTGAAGTCAGACTCGCAGGCCTATAATTTCCTGCATTACCTCTAGACCCTTTCTTGAAGAGTGGTGTAATGTTAGCTAGTTTCCAGTCCTCTGGCACTATCCCTGGGTTATACGAAGCATTGAATATATTAACTATAACGTCAACTAATTCCTCTGCACATTCTACTAGAATTTTTGGACAAATGTTATCTGGTACCGGAGCTTTTGTGGTTTTAATTTTTTTCAAATAAAGTAATACGTCCTCCCTGGAAAAAACAAAGTCCTCAAGCTGTGTAGTAGCTTGTGTCTTGCTTGTATCAACTGTATGTATAATAAAGCAGCCAATCCAGTTATCAAATTTGACTATATTTTTTTCTGCTTTTTCTTTAGCAATTAATTACAAACTTAAGACAGATTAAAGAAACATATTTTAAAATAATTTTCTTATTGCTGCGAATTTTAGAAAATAAATTGAACATCACAAACACTTCAATGAAATTCCACTGGTATGGACGTAACAATCAAACTTAAAACACACATAGTTACAATTTGGTTCGACAAAAATCTTTTTTTTTTCTCTTAATAGTTTGATGCTATTTATGTTATCTTAAATTTTGGTGCAGATTCCTCAATTAAAAAAAATAACAAAAATGTTTAAAGTTTCATTCTTACATCTATATCCATGGAATTGCCTTTCAAATAAAAATATTAGTTTTACACACCCAGATTCATTCCTTTTTTATATGCAAATAGGTCTATTCTAAAACAAAACTGACCCCTTTATGGAGTTACTAAAAAATAATAATTCACTGAAAATGCACCATGTATAATTTATTTTCTTTCTTTCTTTCTTTTTTTTTTTTTAATGCATTGCATATAAATTTTTGAAACCCTTATAAAAATTCATAATTTCAAAAGAATAACATCAAAATGCTCTTCACCTGCACTTCAAGAGAAGTTGAAATGTCATAGCCATTGGTATCCAACTCCAATGTTGAGTCCATATCATTATCCAATTGAATACTTTTGCAAAGGACCGAACATTTTGATCCATTAGATTTCAGGTTCACACATTCTGTAAAAACGACCAATAAATAAATATAAAGCGAATGCAATTAATATTTTGTTATTAAATATTTTAGGCCAAGAAACTCATGAATTTTCAAAAGTCAGAAAACTTTAAAGGAAAGAATAGTGTGTACATAAGTGGTTTTTAGAAGTTTTTGCACCTGGATCTCCTTTTTTTATGAAAGAAATAGTTTGAACTCCTTTAATTTTCTTAATAATGCAATTTCATAAATGCAGTCCTGAAGTTATGTATTTCATGGGTTAGAAAAACAATAATATATTTGATATAAAACAGTTTATATGCATCAAAGCATACTTATTATTGCATTGCAATATGACTGTTGATAATGCAGAATAGCTAGTAACATCGCCAATAGGATGCTTGGGTTTGTAAATAGATCAATTTCAAACAAATCTAAGAAGTTTCTTCTGCCTCTACATAGAAGTTTGGTAAGACCTCGTTTGGAGTATGCTGTACAGTTTTGGTCACTTTATCTGAAGAAAGATACTAATTTATTGAAAAGGGTACAAAGAAGGACTACAATGTTGGTAAATGGATTTTCTAATTTAGACTATGATTCCAGACTTAGAATGCTTAAAATGTACAGCCTTGAGCAAAGGAAAACCAGAGGGGGCATGATTCAGTTATTTGAATTTATTAAAATGAATGATGTTGCGGGGTTAGATTTTTGCATGCAAAATAGGACAAGGGGTCATTGCTTTTAACTGTTTAAATCTCAGGCTAATCTGGAAATTCAAAAAAATTATTATTTTAGCAGGACAGTGGAAAGTTGGAACAGTTTACCAGGAGAGGTGGTAAGGAGCAATGGAGTAGATAGCTTTAAGAGGGCCATTGATCCTCATTGGGATCTTTAATTTGGCTAAGATCAGCCCAGTTGGGCCCAGAGCCTGCTGCTGGTCGTCGTATTTGTGTTTGTAATTTTAGATTTAACAACTGATTAAAAAGTATTATTTCATAATTATTTATTTAGTCATGTTTATTTAAAGGCTTTGACAAAAAGAAAAGAAAGAGAACATTTACTTCTAAAAGTTTCTTCTTCTTCTTCAGAATTTTCCATAAATTCTGGGCATTTATGAGATATTAAATTCCGTTGATAAAGCTGTGAAAACAAATTACAGTTTAAGTTTACTATACTATCAATAAACATTTAAACATACATACACGTCCATTTACAGAGAGAGACAATTTCTATATACACCAAACTTTGACACATTAAAAAGTAACAAATCAATCCATGAAGAAAATATTTCCATATTTTAAAGGTTTAACATATATAACTGTTAGCTATTATCTTCTTTATTTTTATATTATTCTTTTATTTATATTCAAAAAGCAAAACGCTAAACATTTGTTACAAAAAGAAATAATAAACGTTAAAAAATTGTGCACTTACATGCAAGATTTCATTCCCCATATTAATATTTGGAAGGCGAAACAATTGCTCAGCAGTGCCAATTTGCTTTAAGTGCATTAATCTTTTAGTTCCAGGCATGAAATTTACAACTTCAACTAAATCTGAAGACTCAAATATTTGCTTCTGAATTTTTTCATAGGATATATATGTTACAGGATCAATGATCAATTTGCGCTTATCTTTTAACTTCTTTTCTCGAGCACCTAATGTGTTTAAAGTTAACTATTAAATCCAATGCCATCATTCAATCAAAAACAAAGCAAAATTATGTAAAATATGTTATACGTTTAAGTGGTTCCAATGTTAAAGAATCTTTGATAATATCAGATTTTTTTAGCTGATTTTTACAGCTAATTAAATCTGAACTATCACTGTCCATCAGGGAATTATCAGCCAGATATTCATCACTTTGTAGAGTGTTATCTCCATCATTTTGTTGAATAATATCTTCATTATTTTCTAGATGTCCATTTTCATCATTCTGAAGTTCAAAATGTTCTACAGATGGTCCTAAAGACAATAGTTTCCAAGAAAAAGTTTCAAAAATGTGTAAAATGCAAAAATAAGTTTGAATTTTGATATAATTTTCATGTTAAAACTTATAAAGTTAAACAAGCAAGGATGAGGAGGCAAAATTAAATAATCTTTGCTGAAATTCAAAGTATCAGACTCTCTGTGGGAAACTTGAATAAGATCAATTTGAGTTTAAAGATTGCCAACATTATAATTCTTCCAAAAAGAGTTGCCAGGTAAATGTACAAGCATTTGGCATAATATGGTAACTTTCTTTTTAATAAAATCCTGAACAGTTTCTAAATTGCTACCTTGCAATTTAGAGCTTGGTCAATTGAATATCTTATTATCCCAGTAATTAAACACAAAGCCTGATTCCGCAAAAGCAAACTCTCGATGATACTAACAACCTAACTACATGACTAAACACACGCCATCTGGAGCCATGATGAGGATCAAACCACAATAATCAATTACTGGTTGAACATATAATTTGTAAGTAGTTAACAATGACTTTCTGGAACAGAATAAGTAATGTCTGCTAAAAGACAAACCAATTCCCTCTATGCCCTCTGAGTAAAACAGATAAATAATAATCTTTGTCATATAAGATATTAATAACTTAATGTACTATAAGAAATTAGTATGATTTATTAATAATTAGAGCTGGTAAATGCTCTGTTAGCCAAAACATTTAGGAAAATAATATAGATGGATTCGTGGGAAAAAAAAACTTGAAAACAAGTTTGCATTGGACTCGGAATTCATTGAAAATGTGATTGAGAGAAGTGTACATTCTTCTGCATTTTTGAAAAACTAGAGAAAATAATATTGTACATTACATTAATATTTTTCTGTACATAAGTAGAGATATTCATGAAAAGTTTTTGAGCAACATCTTTCATGGTTGAATCCTAACATTTGACAAAATGTATAACTTAAAACTATTGACACTTTATTAATTGCTCAAACAAATCAAACCAATAAAATTAAGTAATACAAAGGTTAGTCACATTGATATAGCATTAAAACTGAACTTTCAGTGCATTAAAACTGAACGTATTCCAGCCAAAGCATTCTGCATCAAACAAAACATATAGTAGTCTGAAGGGGCAATATCTGGGTTGTCAAGCGGGTAAGCCAGAATTTCCCATCCACAATTTTCCCAAAGTTTTAGCAACATGAGGCCGAGAGTTGTTATGGTTAAAGATTACGGACTTGTCTGGTCGCAGGTTCTGGACATTTCTCGACGCTTGTAGAAGTCTCTCATGATGGTTTGACCAGGATTTAGCAGCTTATAGTGAATCACACCCTTCTGATCCCACCAAATACAGAGCACAAAGTAAATCCATTTTTTGTCCCCCTGGTAAGGATTTGATGCAATAAAAAATTCTTTTTGTACGTTCAGGTAACATTTCAGACATGCAAAACCGTCGTCCAGTACCGCTTGGTTTCAATTTGTACGAGACCCAACTTCCTTGCTGTTGGATGTATTCTGCAGCTTTTAATCGTTTAGAAATAGCTTGCTGAGTAACGTCAAATGTAAAAATCAAAAAACAACGTCTAAAAGCACAAATGGGTCGAATAAAAATTGGCAAACATGTTTCAAAGGCCTAAAGCCTCCGTCTTCAGTGCCAAGCAAGAAATGGAAAGAACCAAAGTATCGGGAGAGTTTAAATAGGAAAGGAGCAAAAGCTAGGCCAATCAGGTGTCAGCGTGTGCCGAGCCCGGATTTGGCGTTGCGTTGTCAGAAAATTTAAAAGCATGAAGTAAAATTGGTGAGATATGTGGAACTGCAAAGGAGTTGTTACAAATATTACTTAAATTTTTGTGAACATGAAAGGCTTCTAAGAAATCTAACTCACCAACAGTTGAAGGTCTGCAAATAATTTTAGCTTCGGAGAAAACAAATCTATGGCCTGTGTCCCAACAGTGTTTCGCAATTGAGGATTTTGAAAGTTCTTTCTTTTTAACATAATTTTCGTGTTCCTTTAATCTGAATTTTAGCGCCCGTCGGGTCCAATTTGACATTCACAGCTTATGTGATAAATGCCCCACTGATCAAATGGTTGGATGGGGTCTTTTAATTTAGAAAAAGTTAGTTTGTTGATGGGTCTGTAAATGACATGAAAATCAAACTTGCTGAGTATTCTGGAAATGCGAGGAGAGATTTTTGAATAAAATGGTAAGACAACGAAATTGGTAGAATGAACAGTGGGCTTTTTGTGGGATGCACTGCGGTTCGAAAGTTTATTGTAAGCATTGTCAATGATTTGAAAAGGATAGCCTCTGTCAACGGCCACATTCTGTAAGAAATTAAGTTCATCATTGAGAAGAGACTTGTCAGAACATATATTAATAGCGAGGTTAACAAACGTGTAAAAAGCAGACACTTTTTGTTTTATGGGATGACAGGAGCGAGAATGTGGAGGAAGACAAACAGCAAATGGTTTTCGGTTAAGGGTAGTGGAAAATTGGTTATTGTTTTTTGAAATGAGTATGTCTAAAAAGGGCAAAAAATTATTACTTCTTAATAATTCTTTCTAAGAATTATTACTTCTTAATAATTCTTTCTAAGAATTATTACTTCTTAATAATTCTTCTAAGTAATAATTCTTTGCCCTTTTTGGACGTACTCATTTCAAAAAACAATAACCAATTTTCCACTACCGTTTACCAAAAACCATTCGCTGTTTGTCTTCCTCCTACATTCTCGCTCCTGTCATCCCATAAAACCAAAAAATGTCTGCTTCTTACACGTTTGTTAACCGCGCTATTAATATATGTTCTGACAAGTCCCTTCTCAATGATGAACTTAATTTCTTACGGAGTGTGGCAGTTGACAGAGGCTATCCTTTTCAAACCATTGACAATGCTTACAATAAACTTTCGAACCGCAGTGCATCCCACAAAAAGCCCACTGTTCATTCTACCAATTTCGTTGTCTTACCATTTTATTCAAAAATCTCTCCTCGCATTTCCAGAATACTCAGCAAGTTTGATTTTCATGTCATTTACAGACCCATCAACAAACTAACATTTTCTGAATTAAAAGACCCCATCCAACCATTTGATCAGTGGGGCATTTATCACATAAGCTGTGAATGTCTAATTGGATACGTCAGACAGACCCGACGGGCGCTAAAATTCAGATTAAAGGAACACGAAAATTATGTTAAAAAGAAAGAAGTTTCAAAATCCTCAATTGCGAAACACTGTTGGGACACAGACCATAGATTTGTTTTCTCCGAAGCTAAAATTATTTGCAGATCTTCAACTGTTGGTGAGTTAGATTTCTTAGAAGCCTTTTATGTTCACAAAAATTTAAGTAATATTTGTAACGAATCCTTTGCAGTTCCACACACCTCGCTAATTTTACTTCGTGCTTTTAAATTTTCTGACAACGCAACGCCAAATCCGGGCTCGGCACATGCTGACACCTGATTGGCCTAGCTTTTGCTCCTTTCCTATTTAAACTCTCCCGATACTTTGGTTCTTTCCATTTCTTGCTTGGCACTGAAGAAGGAGGCTTTATGCCTTTGAAACATGTTTGCCAATTTTAATTTGACCCATTTGTGCTTTTAGACTTTGTTTTCTGATTTTTACTTATTTTTGCACAAAGTGAACTGTTTTTAACGTCAAATGTTTTTGCGAGCTCGTTTTGCGTTTGACATGAATCTTGATCAAGTAAAGTTTCTAATTCTTCATTTTGAAATTTTTTCAGTTGACCCCAAAACTCTTTGTCCTTATAACTAAAATCATCGCTTTGAAATTGTCAAAACCATTCTCTGCAAGATTTATCTGACGGTGCTGATTCACCGAAAACTTCTATGAGCATTCTTCTATGAGCATTTGATGCTCTTCAGCTGCAATTTTCTTCCAATTGAAACAAAACAAAAAATCGAAACTTCCTGAAAATGGTGCTTCTTTGAAACAAAACGTGACATTTTGAATGCAGTAAAAATTAAGCTTGTTGCATAAAACTGAAAGGCTTAAGAACAATATTTGGTTGACAGATGTTGACACTTCACGATACAGCAAAAATCAGCTATCACCAATTGCAGCACTTCACGCCATCTTTTGAAAACAGACCCAACTCAGTTGTACACCCAGTAGATAACTCTACCTTTTCTGGGGGAAGAATATTTCATGTTCTCCAAAGGATTAGAAATACTAACTTTACCTTTGTTATACTTAGTGAGTGAATGAAGATCTTCTATAAGGTCAAGCCCTGTGTCATCTTCAAATACAAGTCCCTCTAAAATATAAAATGCAAGAAAGAGTTAATAATTGCAAATATAGGGTAAACCAGTGATGCCTGACCTACTGCCTGCGGACCATATCCAGCCAGAGAAGTTGATCAATGTGGCCCCTTAAAGCATGAGCAACGACAATATCACAAATTTAGAGGCATATATTCAGAAAATCGTTTTTGAAATACATGAATTTAATAAAAGAAGCATCAAGTAATGGTAATAACAATTATTGATATGTAATTTTCTTTCCTGTTCCATATTTTCCTATATTATTTTCAAGAAAAAATGAAATACAGGATGTCCACTCCCTGAAGAGAAATCGCTCCCTCGATGACGTCATGAAACAATGCAAAATCTTGATTTTTCAAAACGTCATAACTCGGTCAATTTTTGTGGTAGAAGAGTGATTTTTTTTTAGTTTTAAACGTTACAGTGTCAAGAATGTTTTTCTAAATATGATTGATAGGACTGGGGGGTTGTATAAAAATTTAAATTTCGTAACTCTTTCAAAATTTGATTTTTTGAAAAACATTGAATAGACCCAAAATTCCTTTCGTAATTTGGAGATTTTTTCCTAAATAAACTATATGCTCATCTCTAATGGTTTAGAAATTAGCTATTGGTCCACGATTGGAGTGGACACCCTGTATATGAAAATGTTACATATGTTCTGGCCTGCAAGAATGGTTTTAATATGATGTGTAACCCTCTGGCAAAAAAAGGTTGGGCTCCACTGGAGTAACTAGGTAGTTATGGACATGGTTCAGGGTTTTTTTTAAATTTAGATCATAGTTGAACTATGATGGTTGTAGTTCTAGTTCATGGAAAAAAATAAATTTTCATAGTGTTAGAATTCAGAAATTGCATTTATGTAGCTGTGACTTTCCATTAATTTTCTACTATGATTTATTATATAGGTTTGACCATTTATGGTCACACTTAGTCATATGAATTCTAAAAACTAGAAATGGTATTGCTAGCTGAATTCAATTTTTTTCAGCAAATACACAAAGAAGTATTCAACAACATTAAAATTTATTTTTCAAAACAATATAATGAAATTCAAAGTGTTGACTAACCAATTTGAGCAACCTTAAAGTTTAAAAAATGGCTAATAACTAACAAATCACTTTTGAAAGGGTTGTCTGAACAACAATAAAATGAATCAATAAATAAAACAAACAGAACTATTCAACTGCAGAATTTTTAATTTATCATTTGTCAAATTTAACTTCTATTTCATCATCAATTCTAAATAATAATTTTGAGTAAGGACAATTAAAATTTAATTATGGTCATATGTGCTCATAACTAAAATACTTAGACTAGTTAAGAGTTTTAATGACAAAATTGCACTAGCTCTATCTATCACAATTTTGGCTCAGGTAAAATTAAAAGGAAGGTACCTGCAAGCCTATTGTCATTGCGATTACTAGTTTCACAGTTTACGAATTTAGAAAAGTAAGTTCTACAGAAGCAAGTGTAATGTTAAATAGAAATCATCAAAATATAAACAGTATTGAAGAGATAAAAAATCCCTTAATAAAAAAAGTAACAGGAAATAAAGTGTATGTTCATAAAATACATTTAAGTTACTTTATGAAATAGGAAAAAACTAAGAATAGTTTTAAAGTCAAAAATTGAAACATGGTAAAATAAAAAACAAGTAATATACAAAACATTTTTATTCTAATTTTAGAAAAACATGTTTCAAAATCTTTTTACATTAAAAATTGAAAACATACCAATTTCATCATTGATATTTGTGAGAGATTCAAAATTTTCTTTTAATGTGATTTTTTCAACGCAGCTTTGGTTCGTAGACAACATTGTAATCAAGCTAAAATATTTAAAACATTTAAAAGAATGTAATAACTTAAAACGCTTTCATAGATTAGTACTTTTAACAAAATGAAATGTAGAACAGTTATTTATCTTTCTATAGATTATATAGATATAAATAGAGTTTGACATGCAGATATGGTAACAGATGGATTCAAATAATTTTTACACCAATGCCCAATTTATTTAAGCAGCTGGCTCTTAAAATGGCTCTTGACATAAGAAGTGGATAGCATAAAAAAATAAAGTAAAAATGTGAACCAGCTGGTATTTCTGAAAGGACTAGTTAAGAGAATGAATTTAATAGAACAAGGGTCATTAATTTAATCTGGAACATGCAGATTGTTAGATTAAGCTTTGAAATACTGAAAAAAGTAAAAAGGCCTCAAAAATAATTAATAACTTGCAACATTGATATGGAGGTAGTAAAACTTATGCAGACAATTTAAGTGCATTTCGTAAATTCTTTCAATTACAAAGGTCATTCTCAAAATTTTTTAAATTAATCTTTTAACATCTCTTTTTATTTTATTTTGCAATCTTGGAGTCTTTTTTATTAAATAATGTCAAACTATAGATGTTTAAGAATTGAATAAATACCTTTGTGCTAAAAAGTAAAATAGGAATAATCAACATTATTAACGTTGCAAATATTGTGTGTTATAACGTTGATTATTAATATTTTACTTTAACAGAGGTTTATTACCACTTTAAATACCTAAGAATCTATTAGCATTGACCTCTATTTAGTTTCTTCCCAATATGTTACAAAACTTCACAATTACTGCAATAGAAATCTTTATTATTCTTTCTCAGTCGTAAAAGCTACAAGTAAAATTAAATATGTCTATATTTCTTTAACTACAAAAAATTTTCATCAAATTTAGCACTATAAGATACTGTTTTGATAGCATGAAATTGTAATAGGTCTGTGTTTGAAATTTAAACCACTTCCGTAATATTTCAATTTCAGTATCAGAATCAGAGCTTAATTTGCATGAAAGTTCAGTTCATGTTCAAATTCAGAACACTTTACACATATGAAACTAAGTTCCGAAGATGAGGGCTCTATCTCATGATTCTGTTGTTAGAAATTAGCCCTGATTCCAACCATCAATTTGCTAACTTTCATAAAAATGAATTTGTAAATTTTATTTTTACTTTATAGCCTGCAAAAATTCCACAAGATTCAAAGTTCTTGCAACAATTATAATAATTATGATGAATTATTTTTAAATGTCTAAAACCAATGGATGTGCACACCCATAGGTAGACTTATTAAGGTCTTTGTAACAAAAATGCATTAAAATTAATTACGAGCTTTTCAACAATCAGATCAATTATTTAGTATTTGACATGAATATGCTTTTAGGCATAAAAAATTTAAAGAAATACAAGCACGGTATTAATATTTTGCTCACAAAAGTTTTTGTATATTTGTGGAATTTATTATTTTACCTTATTTTTAGGTCTGGTAGTCTTTTTATGGATCATTTAAGTCTATTAATTTATTTTTTAGTTTTAGTTTTTCTTTTTTTTCAGATTATCATCTTACATTTAAAACCTGTTCATCACTTAGCACATTAGATATAGCAAAATAAATCAGATGCTATAAATTTATCAGTTATTATTTTTTTAAATAAAAATCTTTTCATGTACAAACTATTTTTCCCAAAAATAACTACAATTTATCTCGTTGGACTTGAAGAGAGATTTAAATGACAAAAATGTCACAAGAACAGGCTCTAAAGCTATTATTATTATTATTTTAATTTGCTAAAGCTGTTTAGAATTTTCATCGAAGAATAGCTCAGCAATTTTCCACACTATGAACTACCATGAGAACTCCTTTCAATATATAATTTTTCACTTTGAGAAAATTTTTAATTCCTTGTATTTGGTAAAAATATTTATAAAAGTTATACAGTGAGTTATAATCTTAAAATCAATTTCTTATTTCTTGATTTTAAAAACAAAGAACAATAACTCAAAATCCTGATGAAAATTTGGCCTAGAATTCTGCCAAAAAATATAGTATCATTAAATTGATATCTTTCGATCTATGGAGATGAAACCCAAAACTTTCAAATCACCAACATGACGCTCTAACTAACTAAGCTACTGGGACTTTATAAAGATGCTATACATGTAAGCAATAGATAATAAAATATAATAAATCGGTTTTATGATAAAACTACTAAAATGTAGATTGTCTCATTTTTCGCTGAGAGAGGGAAGAGGGGGATCTTTAAATTGATACCTTACTAATGAAGTTTAATGAAAGAAAATTATGGCCTTGGCACAAAATAAAAAACCTTTAAGAAATAATGTATATGATTCTATTTATTTTAGTTGAAATACCAATTGAAAATACAAAATCAACTTGCATTTGATTTATCGTTTTGAAAATACAGAAACAGAATGATATCGGCTGAAAAAAATAGCTACCTCAGCAGTAATCATGTCATTGATGCTTTGCTCAATATCTATTTCAAAGATATATGATCTTTTCAGCTTCGCTTCCCAGTGAGCTGCAAGCCATATTCTTGACAAAGCACTTTTCTTCTCCAATAAGTATTTTGTGAAGCACAAAACCATTTCTCTAGTTCAGGAAGAACTCCTTTTATGTGATGCTATACGGTAAAAATAAAAATGGTGTTTTAATTTTCAATACGTAAACAATAATAACAAGAAAAATTAAGATAAAAGCGTTTATTTATCTATCAAACAACTACGTTTTAATTCAATAAATTATTTTCTTGAAGAAAGACAGAATTTTTATACTTTTACAGGCATTTTTTTTTTTTTTTTTTTTGACAATATTGCTATGAATCCACTTTAAGGATCCTCTCATTTTGTCATTTTTTCATTGCAGCAAAATTAAAAAAAGAAATTACAATTGAAGAAATAAAGGCATTATCATCAAACTTGTTAACAGATCAAATACAATAATTCTAAACAACTAGCTTTTATAATGACAAAGGAAATTCTACAAGAGTGAAAGAATTTGGGTGTTTCACTCAATTTTTAAAAGAAAAAGAGAGGGAGATGAATATGCTTCTACGAAAAAAATTCTCATTTTTAGCAACATATAGTCAAATACTATTAATATTTATATTTTCATTCGTTGGAATCATACTTAAATAATAATACCATCAGAACTAAGTACATTTAAGTTCTAAAATTCTTATTACAAAGTAATTTATGTTAAATAAAAATAAGTATATGCACAAGAAAATACAAAGAGTACTGCGATAAAATTACCAGAAAAAGAAGGGTTTTATTTCATACAAATTATCAAGTAACGCAATTACACAGCAGCAAGAGAACCATAAACTCTTTCCCCAGCAGTTTGCTTTCATTTTTTACAGATCGTCTGACAAAAACGATGAGAAGATCGTTCTTTCGATTAGCAACTAAAAACTTTGACTTTGAATAAATCATCACTGGGAGCCCTGAAAAACAAAGAAATTTGTTTTCGTAAAAACATGCAAAAATTTTGAACGTTCGTACTCCACGTTGTTTTGTTTATTTACCCTTGTCACAGTTAAATTGATGTGAAAAGTCAAAAATGGTAATCTATCCATATTAATGCCTAAGTGTGAATGACAAGATTTCATACCTCTTTTATTGAAAAAAAGAATAAAGCAGACAGACTAAAACATTGCTTTCTTTATAAAATAAGTCTTTTCTTGCTGATCGCTGATCAAGTAAATCATTTTTGAAACAATAGGGCAGTAGCAGCTGACGTCATCCTGGGAGACAAACAAACACCACGTGCTGATGACAACTAACATACTCGAAACTTCCGAGGATTTGCTCTGCACTTTTTTCTTGTACATTTGACTGTTATTTTGGCCCGTTTTTTTTTTTTCAGTTTTGGCTTGTTTTGTTTATTCTTCATACTGATGCTTCATTTTCAACGCATCATCATTTAAAAAAAGTATTATTTCTTGAACTTTCCGTGTTTTTAACCACTGAGTAGAATAACAACAAACTGTCTGCTAATATGCTTGTTTTGATAGGATTTGATTGTTCTTAATGCATTAAATGTTCATAAACTGTGCAGTTATCGATCCTTCTTTTTCTTTTTTTGCATTTGTACGGCAAGTTAAAAACGCATCAGTTTAAAATTTATTTTTACTTAATAAATACGGATCCAATTTGTTAATAATCCTAATTTTACCAATGTATCTTCTTTTTGCTTCGTTATGAAGGCTTTCACAAGACTAAAAACAAATTTTACAATTAAAAAAGGCTAGAAAAACAACTGCGCACTCGCAATACCATGCTATACATACGGTAAAAT
>JAXGGA010010954.1:0-5000 GCA_038373865.1 Uloborus plumipes
CAACCTTAAAAGTGGAAATGTTTTTGACGTTTACTCTCTTGTTTTTGCACAGCATTAATAATTCTAAAACCATCTTTTAACACCTTCTCCATACTATGATATAACATTTTGTTACATCATAAACCATCACAGTCTATTTATAAACTTTCATATGAAACTATCCCATTTCACGAAACTTTTGCAAATATGTGACGAGAAAATGTCTCTTTTGAAGTGTTTCTAAAATAAATTTTACTTTGAGTGCAATTTTGAGTACAAACAGATTTTGTGTTGTACCACAAACTAAACAGTTCAAAGTAAAAGTTTTCTTTTATTCACCTAGAGATACCGCTTTGATGTTCGTAACCTTAAGCCTCAAGGTGTTACATCAATATTTTGAAAATTGTCAGAAATACTCCACCTAAGTTTTTATCTTTAGATGATGGAGAACCACTTGTAAAGTATTTCTCTTCTCTGTATAGCTGTCTTTTTTCTTTTCTTTTTTTTTTTGCCTTCATGAATCTAGCTCGCTACTCTGTCTCCCGTTAAAAGTATAACTTAACCGATCTGGCCTCTTTGACCTCTGTGCTCAAATTTGACTCTCTACTCTTCCGAAAGATAGTTCTGTTTAAACTTCGAGTTAAATCTTCAGATGATTTTTTGACACTAAGGCAAGAATTTAAGTTAAACACAGACGATCGCAACTCACCATTGCAATTGCAAATTCCCAAAGTTGGATAAGTTGCAATCGCTATAAATGCTAATTGCACTGACGTCACTACGGGTGGAGCCAATAAGAGCTCACAAGCAGTCAGCGATCTCGTCTTATTCACCAAGTAGGCTGTGACGTTTTATCTAGCTCGTTTTTCATAGGCAAACGTCACGCTGACGTCACGATGTTTTTATACAGAAACGTTCTAATGTAATTCACTTCCAGTAGCGATTGCAATTTGCGATCGTCTGTTTCACTTGAATTCCTGCCTAAGTAGCATACGAGAGGAATTGTGAGAAATTTGATTTTGATCAAAAGTTTAAACATTCAAATCATGTCCCCATTTTACCCAACTGATCCATAATGAACAAAAACATGTGGGATCGATGGTTTCTACCAACTAAATTAACTAACATTTTGCGGTGGTTATTACCAACTAAAATAATCAAATGCATACCTAAGTAAACTTTCTTGAGATACTTTAGAAATTTGCGCAACAATGTAGAAGAAATGCAATCTCATTATTTATTTTCCTTACTTCGATTAACGAGGAAGAACATTTTATGCAAATCCATTCTTGATAATTTTTTTTTCCAGATAGTCACATGGTGGCAGATCACTATACGAGATAATCATATCAACACGCAAGAGATTCATAATGAAGAAAACTTTTTGGAAGTTACGCGAAACAAAATTATTACCCTAAACTGCATTTATTAAACTAAAGTTGGATTCCTCTGCCCGTTTATTATCCAAACTTAGTCTCATTTTGGCTATCTAATCAAATGAATTGACTTTTTTTTTTGCGTAAAGTTTATGCCTTCCCTGAATGTATGATTATAAAAGAAAAAAAAAAGGAATTATTAATTTCGTTATCTTTTTCTTAGAAGTAGCATTCTATGTATTAGAAACCATCACATATAAAGCTTAATTATTTGTTTGGATTAATAGATAAATGTTAAATACTTTTGGGAAAGTAGCAAGCTTTTACGTATAGTATAAAAACTAATATATGAATATTAATCACAGTTGGATTGCATTAAAGGTCAATTTTTGAATATATTGCATCACATTACTTATTATTATTATTAATAATATTGTTATTATTTTTGTTGTTATTATTATTATTGCTGTTGTTGTTGGTGGTGGTGTTGGTGTTGTTGTTCGTGTTGTTGTTACTGTTATTTTTTATTATTGTTGTTGTTGTTGTTATTATTATTATTATTATTATTATTATTATTATTATTATTATTATTATTATTATTATTATTATTATTATTATTATTGTTGTTGTTGTTGTTGTTGTTGTTGTTGTTGCTGTCATTATTGCTGTTACTCTTATTGTTATTAGTATTAGTATTGTTATTACTATTATTATTATTATCATTATTATTAAGTGCATTATTAAGAGCATTATTATTATTATTATTATTATTATTATTATTATTATTATTATTATTATTATTATTATTATTATTATTATTATAATAAAATTAAGAATTTTTGTTACTAATATCATAAGAAGTTGTTGTTGCTGCTGCTGTTGTTGAGTTTGAAGCGAAAATAAATTATTGTATAAATACGAAACATTACATTTTCATGGTGCCTAGATAACTAAGTTTTATTTAAGAAAACCCCAAGCACACATATTAAACAAAGTCAAACACAATATATTTGACCATAGTACTTCCAATATTTAATCAGATATGAAACGGAGCGTTTTGTGACATATTCTCTTTACACTCATAGTATTCAGAGGGGGAGTGGCATGAAAATACGTAAAATTTGTACCTGTTTCCCAAGTTGTAAGAGTTTTTGTAATGCGTTTTTCCTCGACATAAGTGGAAAATTTAATTTTATCTTTCCATAGCAATAAAAAGGATAAATATTGACACTGTTTTTTCTTTTTTTAATGAGCTTTAACAATTTCCATAGTCATAGTGTAGTATAGATAGTGTTCCTTTAGTCAAGTGATACATTGCAGACTAATTTTTAGAACTGTCTGTTAGAATTTTTAAGCTGAATATGGGTGTATATGAAAAAAACAGGTATTTATTACTAGGGATGCACCGATAACAAATTGGCCGATTACCGATTACCGATTAATCGGTGAATGAGAATCGGCCGATTAATCGGCAGAGCCGATTAATGCTCGGGTTTATGATTTTTAATATTACCAATTTCACCCTCACTGTTTTTTCCCTTTCTACTACAACTCCGATTTTTGAAAATAGTTACTTATTTGTTTTTGACAAAAGATTTCTTTTTCTCCATTTTTCCATGCTAAATAATTTCAAATTTTTATCAACTTTCTTTGAAATTTTTTTAATATTTTTGTAAATAAAATTACATTAACACACAAGACATAATAGTTATTAAAACGAATGGAGGGGGGAGCTATGAGCTCTTTAATTTTGAGGTGTTCTTAATTTAAATTTATCTTTCAACTATAAGTAGCCATTTAATTCAAGACTTTTGTTCTTTGAAATTTAGAGGTTATTTAAAAGCAATAAGCTAAAGAGAAAAATATCGAGACATGAAAAATGTTGCAACATTGTCTATAAGTGTAGATTTATTCAGAATAGGAATATTAAATTATCAAATCATTTATATCAACTGAGAGGCAACTTATTATTATTATTATTTTGTATTTCAGTCTTTGAATTCTTTGTTTTGTTTTTACTCATTACACTTTCGTAAAACGTGTAATTCTTGTGTTTGCAGAAAATTATTTATTTCTTGTTTATAAATTTATCCATCGTAATATTTTGTTCAAACATCGTGGAATTAATTTTATTTAAAACATCTTTTCCTCCGGTTGATCAGCAAAATTTGACTGATTATAAATGAAATAAATATTCATGTTTTTTAATTCCAACTTAAAATTTCAGGAAATTGCAGAGGGTTATCTTTTAATATTCCAATGAGTTTTACGTTTTCTATGAACTATTTGTGATGTTTTTACTCTGTACACACTTTCATACTGTATGTTATAGTAAGGATTTCAGAAAGTTCATTTGTTTACTGTTAATAAAACAGTTTATCATAGTTTCTTGGTGAAGGTATACTTTAAAAGATAATATAAAAAATTTAAAAAAATTGCCGATTAATCGGCAAGATTTCGCAGATTATTAATAATCTTCAAAGTGGCCGATTATGGCCGATTAATCGGTGCATCCCTATTTATTACCCATTAAATAAGCCTCTCAATTAAAAAAAAAAGTTGAAAATGTTGATGCTGTGCATCATTATTATTCAAGGCCTAGCTCCTAAACTCTTGCTTTAGAAGTATTCCCTGAAACTTTTAACCAATCATCATAATAAACGAATCACCTCGATTCCAGCACAGAAGGCAATTTATTAACTGCTCAACTAATACACAACTTGACGACGGATCATGTCAGCCGGCGAAAAGACACGTTCACGGGATGTAGGTTCACTCCCGGACAGCCGCCGACAGATAAAGTCTGAAAAAGCCGTATCAGGACCCTACGTGATGAATGGGAGGCCCGTGATGAATTGATGCTGCATTAGCACGTCCCGCGACAAATGAACGGAAGTCGGGTTCGTCAGGAGGAAGATAGACTCTGATGAACTGGAGGTGCTCTTTCTTAATGGATGGCGCTTCTGTATGTGGGGAATTTGGATGTTTGTTGTTGAGATGCCGTACCACACGTCGGGAGTTTATTTAAGCGTTTAGAAAATTTTTAGGGTTTTGGCCTCTTCCTGAGTGATTACAGTGAAGAATAACAATTTGGTGCACTGCAATAAATGAACTGTTGCTTTTACAGTACTGGCAGCCGAATGTCCAATTTAAAAACTGCAAAATACGTAGTAATAGACTGTAACACTAGAAATTTTAGTTTCCTACTGTAAAGTTGCAAATTTTACAGTTTATTGCCATAAAATTTAGCTGCATTATACTGTAAAAACAACAGTGTAATACTGGTGCTGCTGTAAATGGGGAATTTGGGCATCTGTTGTTGAGATGTCGTACCAGTCGTCAGGGGGTTTTATTAAAAGGTTTAGAAAGTTTTCATGGTTTTGACCTTTCCTGAATGATTACAGTAAAGAACAAAAATTTGGTAGCCTTTGACGAGCCCCCGATTTCAAATTTTTCCAAGCGGGAAATGATGTATCCCGCCCAAGAACCATACTCACTTATATCTAAACATATTTTTTTTCAAAAACAGTCGTGGATTTTCTACCTACGACATGTTTTTGTATAAATTGTAGCATCATAGTCCAAAAATGATTTCAGTTTTAGCCCATCAACACAATATTTACGTTACATTTAACCAGTTCCATT
>JAXGGA010010954.1:10000-44589 GCA_038373865.1 Uloborus plumipes
CATTGTCATCCATAAAAATCCCATCGTTGTTTGGGTACATGAAGTCCATGAATGGCTGCAAGTGATCTCCAAGTAGCTGCACATAAGCATTTCCAGTCAATGTTCGGTCCAGTCGCACTAGAGGACCAAGTCCATGCCATGAAAAAACAGCCCACACCATTACGGAGCCACCACCAGCTTGAACAGTGCCTTGCTGACAGTTTGGGTCCATGGCTTCGTGGGGTCTGCGCCACACTCGAACCCTACCATCGGCTCTTACCAGCTGAAATCGTGACTCATCGGACCAGGCCACGGTTTTCCATTCATCTAGGGACCAACCGATATGCTCACGTGCCCACGAGAGTCGCTGCAAGCGATGTCGTTCTGTCAGTAAAGGCACTCGAGTCGGTCTTCTGCTGGAATAGCCCAAGAAATCCAAACTTCTCCGCACAGTTCTAGCAGACACGTCCATTGTACGTCCCACATTGATTTCTACGGTGATTTGACGCAGTGTTGCTTGTCTGTTAGAATTTACGACTCTTTGCAGACGTCGCCGGTCTCGATCTTTAAGTGCAGGCGGTCGACCACTGCGCTGTCCATGGTGGGATGTTATGCCTGAAATTTCATACTCTCGGCACACTCTTGACACAGTGGATCTGGGAATGTTGAATTCTCTAACGATTTCCGAAATGGCATGACCCATGCGTCTAGCTCCAACTAACATTCCGCGTTCAAAGTCTGTTAATTCACGTCGTGCGGTCATCATCACGTTAAAACCTCTTCACATGAATAACTTGAACAGAAATGAAAGCTCTGTAAAAGCACTGCGCATTTATACCTGTTCTATGCGATGCTACTGCCATCTGAAAATTTGCATATTGCTATCCCATGACTTTTGTCACTTCAGTGTAATGTAAAAACAACAATCATTTTTTTACAGCGTGAGGGTGTAGAGTTATTCGCATGTCGAGTTACAGAAGTTCCACTGCACTTGTTTTCAGAGCAAATCATTGAAACGCTCACAAATCCCAGAGTATTGTATTCCGACTTATGCAACTGAAAGTTCAAAATTGTCACAGAGTCATAATCCGATGCCGAACAAGACTTAATCCATCTCATTTAGTTTATGCATATGAGCTCCTAAGTGCGCATAGAATTAAGAGAATATTAAATAACCCTCGATTCTAATAAACAAGTCATTGGAGTGACATAAGATTTCTAGCCCTATCAGATGAGTTACTGCTACTCAGGGATTTGAGCTTCCAATTGCATTTTAATTGAGAGATTATATTTCAGAATTTCACTACTGTTTCACGAAAGCAATTATTTAGGCAATCACGCTATTTGAATATCCGTAATGTTTTACATTAAAGCTATTAAAACAAGTGTGGAAATTAGGAATAATGACCAAAAGGAACAAACAAGTAAGGATGCACAGTACGTTAGAAAGCAATTATGCGCATTTTGTTGGGATCAATTACCTTGGGTTGAAAATTTTATTACTTATTAAATAAAGAAAAATGCATTTTCGTTGTTTATTGCCGATGTTAATCCTTAGTTGAAAGAGCTTGTTGTTATTTCCATTTTACGCAAGCTATGCGACCTGGTATCATGCTGTGCAGAATGAACTTATCCTTTGCAAGAAAAAAATAAATGATGAGATAGCAACGGCAATAAAGCAAACACATTTCAAAAACAAGGTTTAATTGTTGATATTATTTTATCATCGAGGAAGACGTCAGGACCATTTAATTCTTCACAGCGGATATAAATAAGCCAACAGTTTAAAATAAGCAGTTATCCGGCACCAATACAGGCGAAAGTAACTGTAAAGTTATTTGCAAGCAAGATGCAAGACACCACCAACTCGGCTATTTCGATCCATGGACTGCAGTTTCGAGCTTATTATGCTCTCATCAGCATGGAATACGAAACTAGTCGAGTTGGAGGCAAAAATCGTCTTATGTATGTTTCTGCCTTAGCCCTCGCTTAGGGGCGGTTACTCTCTGCTTTAAATAAAGTTATTGTTTACTTAAAAAGATGAAATAAAGAGCTCCTTAAAAGATGTGTACGGAAAAATTACAAATGTTGTGGTTTATAATATAGAGTTTATCATTTAGTTTTCAAGCTGGAGGGATCCAGTTTAAGTTTTTACAACATAAATTTATAGCTGGCTATAATAGCCGTACATCTTATATCAAATCTAATGACATATCATTGTACATTTCTCTTATTGAAACGTCTCATAAATATCTGTAACATATAAAAACGCATTTTTTAAAGAAAAAACGCCACATTAACACACTGCGAAAAAGGAACTGTAGTTTCTACAGTATAATACTGGCAGCCGAGGTTAAAATTTAAAACTGTAAAATGCACAGAACTAACCTGTAAAACTAGCAATTTTAGTTTCTTACTGTAAAGTTAGAAATTTCACAGTTTATTGCCGTACGATTTCACTGTAATGTACTGTAGAAACAATAATATAATACTGGCAGCAGAGGTTCCAGTTTAAAACTGTAAAATGAGCGGTAATAAACTGTAAAATTAGCAGTTTTGCAGTTTATTACTGTAAAATTATCAATTTTACAGTTCAGTACTGTAAAGGTAGAAATTTTAGTTTGTTACTGTAAAACTAACAATTTTTATTTTTTCTCAAAAAATTAACTGTATTATACTGTAAAAACAACATTCATTTTTTACAATGCGAGCACATCAAATAAAGTATTTTCAAAGAAAAGATCCCCTTTCCTTTTCGTCTTTCTCCAAAAACGAAAAAAAACTTGTAAAGAGCGTAAATGCAGGGGCTCTAAGAATAAAGTTGAAGTTTAAAGCATGTATCAATTTGTAATGCCTGTAAAACGGTTGATATTAAATATTAAAGTTTTTTCAAGAGTTATAGCACAAACAAGTGGCATGAAAAGAAGAGACTAAGTGTGGAGTGCATGCATTAATTTGTAAGATTTTGCAATGGTGTCCAAATACAAGTTAGAAATTAATCATTCATGTGATCTATTTGTAAGATTTGTCT
Organism: Uloborus plumipes; assembly: GCA_038373865.1. Taxonomy (NCBI): domain Eukaryota; kingdom Metazoa; phylum Arthropoda; class Arachnida; order Araneae; family Uloboridae; genus Uloborus; species Uloborus plumipes. Next base: position 13,011 of record JAXGGA010010954.1, read on the forward strand.
CAAATTTCCATTCTTAGAGAGCGATTAATTGAAATTAAAACGATGCATATTCATATTTAGCTTTTCGTTAAATTTTATGCTGCAGTATTACAGCCAGAATATAAATAGTATCACACCTGTAGATAATAAATAACTTATAATTTCAAAATTTTATACTGAGTTGTGTTTGTATACAATCCGATAAAAATGTTTATCTGAACTAGAACTATTATACTACTAGAACTATAAATGTCCCTTTTAAACGCATCCAAAAGTAAATATAAACTTAACCATGCATCTAACATGTTACGTTTTATGTAAAGTTAATAAAATTGAGCATATAGTTAAGTCAAACATTTCTTTAGTGTTATATTTTGGTAAAATTAGCGTGAAAGTAACATGTTGCAACGTTACAGTAAACAAAGTCTTTATTTTTCTTTCTAATGCAACTGATGCAAACATCAAACGAGTTCCAAGCCGCAATTCGGAGTACATTTCGCATACTTTACGAACCAATTTCAGGAAATCAGTTGTGACGGAAAAGACCCAGCCGCGATCTTTACCTTTTAATTTGTCAGTTTACAAACGTGTATTTTACAAGAGGATTAATGAAAGTCGAAATGAAATTTATTTTCCCTTAAACATGTTGGTTAAAGGAACGTTTATTTATTTCTTACTAAGTCAGTGCTGTAACTTCATCAATTAATTGAAGCACGTAAAGTAATTATATAGATATACACATAAAAAAAAGTGTTTTTACAGTATAATACTCGCAGTAGAGCTTAAATTTTTAAACTGTAAAATGCTTAGTAATAAACTGTAAAATTAGCAATTTGACAGTTTATTACTGTATAGCAGCAATTTTACAGTTTATGAGTACAATTTTAGTTTACTACCACAAAATTAGCTGCATTATACTGTAAAATCAACAATACAATACTGACATTAGAGGTTGCAGCTTAAAACTAAAATTCACAGTAATAAACTGTAAAATCAGCAATTTAACAGTTTATTACTGTAAAGTTATCCATTTTTAGCCTACTTTCCCGTTAAAAACAAAAGAAAGACGAAAAAAGTATTAAAAGTAGCTTAATGCATCTAAAAAATATCGCCAAGTCCAAAAAATATCGCCAAGTAAAAAAAATAAAAAGGTAAATTGAATATCGAAAAATTAAAAATTTGAAAGTAGGGTATTGAGACGGGGAATTTGTGTGTCGGTCGGTCGGTCTGTCGGTCTGTCTGTCCCCCCCTAATAACTTTTGAATGAACATTCCGATTTGGACAAACTTTTTTTTGTTGGAAAGATCTCGGCGAGTACAGCTCATTCCCATATTTGATTTTTTGATTTGAACAATGTTTGGTTCAACTTTGAGCCGTTCAAACAACCGGTCCCGCGATACTAACTTTTGAATGAACAGTCCGATTTGAACAAACTTTTTTTTGTTCGAAAGATCTTTTCAAGGATACTTCATTCCCGTATCTACATTTTCGATTTGAACAATTTTTCGTTCAACATTGAACCGTTCAAACAAGCTGTCACTCCTAATAACTTTTGAATGAACAGTCCGATTTAAACAAATTTTTTTTTGTTCGAAGCATCTCGGGAAGGATACTTTATTACCGTATTTAAATTTTCAATTTGAACACTTTTGGTTCAACATTGAACCATTCAAGTAACCTTTCCCCACCTAATAACTTTTGAGTGAACAGTCCGAATGGAATAAACTTTTTTTTGTTCGAAAGATCTCGGCGAGTACAGCTCATTCCCATATTTGATTTTTCAATTTGAACAGTTTTTGGTTCAACTTTGAACCGTTCAAAAAACCTGTCCCGCGATGCTAACTTTTGAGTGAACAATCCGATTTGAACAAACTTTTTTTTGTTCGAAGGATCTCAGCAAGGATACTTCATTACACTATTTAAATTTTCCATTTGAGCATTTTTTCGTTCAACATTGAACCGTTCAAGCAACCTTTCCCCACCTAATAACTTTTGAGTGAACCGTCTGAATGAAATACACTTTTTTTTTTGTTTGAAAGATCTCGGAGAGGCTTTCCCATACATTTCCATATTTCGCTTTTTGATTTGAACCATTTTTCGTTCAATATTGAACCGTTCAGAAAAAAAAGTAACATTAGCGTCTACAAGGAATTTAAGTTGAATGTTGATTCTGAACTTAAAGTCAGATTTCCTTCAAACTAACTTTGTAAGAAAATGGTTTTGATAAATAGTGTTTGTAAAGTACTTTTCTGAGTAATCTTCTGTGAGGACTTTGATTCCGACTCCGACTCCGCAAACGTGGCGAAAATGCAGGCTCAGAAAAAAAAATGACTGACTGTGCAGACGATTTTTTGTTTATTTATTCATTTGTTTTATCTTATTTATTATTATTATTTTTTTTTTGGCAGACGATTTTTTTTGTAACAAAAATTTTTCATTCACGAGAACATTTTATTCTTTATTTATATTTAACAACTGGCAACCGATTAAAAGTGAAATTCGAGACATTTTATTAACGGACGAGTTTTTTTTTCTTTTTTTTTTCTTTCTTTGATAAAATACGCTTTGATGCTCTTTGTACTTTTATTTATTTATTTATTTATTATTATTATTATTATTATTATTATTATTATTTTTGAAAACAATGGAGGATTTTTTCTACGGAGGAACTGTAACAGTTGCACTCTTTAAAAGGTGCGACAAAGCTTTATTTTTTCGTTAATTACTTTTTACGTGTCTATTTCATCTGATGAGAGGGGTATATTTTGCTTTTCGAAATCAGCTCTATGTGCTAAAAAGGTATGTTTGACATAATTTTCAGTTTCAGATAATCAAGAGAATAATGATCAGATGCGAGAATGCCGATGTCGATGTACGGGAAAGTAGGCTCGTTTAGTTCTTGACAGAACTTCTTGTTACAGTTTGATACTATCAAATTAGCTGTATTATGCTGTAAAAACAACATCCATTTTTTACAGTGTAATAATAGTGTAAAAAAATTTAGAACGTAAATTGATTCTCTGACCAGATTTTGTGTAGTATCACTTGCATTTACGGTACATACGCCGTTTAAATTAGAATTTGTTTTTTCGGCACTGTAATATACAATAGGGAAGTTTCGACGTCAGATGGCTGGGGAGATTTTTCACAAGTCATCAATAGAGCGAGCAGCTTTCGCCCGATCTGAAACAGAGGTTTTTCCACTCCTTCACTATACTGTTCTTCCGGGCTGATATAACAAGCAAAAGTCGCCAAGTAATGTCCTTCTAAAAATTCGAATATGATTATCGCGTCAAAAAGTTTAAAACAGTCATCGCTGAAAGGATATTGGATTGCGATTTGACGAATCCAGACTCCATTGTGAATGAATAAATTTACATTAATTGATAACGGAAGAAAAAAAACTCTTTGTAATGAAAAGCTAGTATAGCTGCACTACAATTTTTGTGGGTGAAATTCTGAAATTACAGCCATCACACGTCACTGGTTTTGTATCTCCAGCCCCGCTTTTTTGCGCGTGTATTTTTAAAAAATTCATTAAAAACTAAGTATTGTGCGATAAAACTATTTTAGCCGTGAATTTTGGCAACGATGTATTTGATAATGATGATTGCTAAAATATGCGAATCATTCTGAAATGATCAAACTCATGTCTTTTAATCTTCAAATAAGCATATTTGTGATGCTTGAAATTCATTGAATTTCATTGAATCATCATTAATTTGATGTATAAAATTTCATACGGAGAATCTGGAACAAAACAAATAGCTTGAAACTATTAGATTTAACTAGCTCAATTTATTCATTTCTCATGTTGCTATTAAAAAAGAAAGAAAATGAAGGCAATGGCGGTCGTGGAAACGATAAATGCTAAAAAGTTGTGAGTTGCTCTGAAAAAGTTAAAATTTTGTCTTACAATGTGCAAATAAGCACATTTTAGTACATGTTTACTGTGTTTTTAGATTAACTCGATCATTACCAAAAAAACATTTTAAATTATCATTTTAAAATGTCAACAATTTCAAATGGAATATTTGTGCTCGAAAATTATAGACACAAAAATGTAAACAAAAACAAGTGCATCCGTTCGTGAAACTACTTCACACTAACTTTTTTCCTTCTCTTTCTTTTTCATTAGAAAAAAAAAGTCGCACTTTTCAAATGTTTGGGAATCTGTACTCTAATGACATTACCATCATAAAAATATAATACAAATACAGTAAAACTAGTAAATGTGTCTATTGAACGAAAACCTGGACCAATCTTTCTCTGCTGCACTTAACATTTTGTAAAAGAATGTGCTTAGCTGGGTCATTCCATAGAAAGTGTGACTTGCAAGTCATGCAAGTCATTTTTCAAAACAATTTTTTTTTGGATAATTTTTATTTTATTTTGTCAAAAATATGTTAAATTCTATTGGCAACAGTGTTTTTTTTTCAGATAGCTTAAATTAATTACTAGAAAAACAAGTAGTTCTGTCAAGAACAAAACGAGCCTACTTTCCCGTACAGCGACATCGGTATTCTAGCATCTGATTATTATTCTCTTGATTACCTGAGACTGAACATTATGTCAAACATACCTTTTTAGCACTTAAAGCTAAATTCTAAAAGCAAAATATACCCCTCTCATCAGATAAAAAGGATACGTAAAAAGTAAATAAACGAATAAATAAAGTTTGTCGCACCTTTTAAAGAATGTAACTGTTACAGTTCTTCCGTAGAAAAAATCCTCAATCTTTTTCAAAAACAAAATTAATAATAATAATAAATAAATAAAGTACAAAGAGCATCAAAACACATTTTATCAAAGAAAGAAAAAAAAAAAAGAAAACTAGCTGTCGTGGCCGTCACGAAACTTTCTTCTATATCTATCTTATGAATTCCGGTTACAAAATAAAATACGTACTCGCCCGAGTAATTGGAGACAGCTACAATTTCCCAATTATCGTAATAACCCTGCAAATGCAGAATCAATGAGCGAAATTGGAAATCATTGCAAAAGCCTTGTTTAGATTAATTGCAAACATTTTATTTGTTAGTAAAAAGAAATTGGCAACAGTTAAAAATTTCAAATCATTGAAAGTTTTCAGCTGTTTTGATAATTAAATAGCGTGAAAGCGATTTTTTAATGAATTAATTTTTCGCATTGTTGACTAAGCGCAAAAATCACCCCACCATCCCCCTGGGGCGATTAGCGCCAAAATTTAATCGATGCTTGCTTCCATATTGGGTTAGTGTTATTCCAAATTTCATTCAAATCGCAGCAATATTTCCCGAGATACAGTAGGTGCAATGACAAAATAAGCACTTTTGATTGCTCCACCCCCCTTTGAGATATTGACACACAAATTGAATCAGCACCTGTACTCAATAGGGTCTACCTATGGACCAATTTTCGTTTGATTCCGCCGGTTACTTCCTGAGATATAGCAGTCACCCCCGCGCAGAACACGTGCGATTGCTCCACCCCCCTTCGAGATATTGACAAACAAATTGAATCAGCACCTGTACTCAGTAGGGTCTACCTATGGACCAATTTTCGTTTGATTCCGCCGGTTACTTCCTGAGATATAGCAATCACCCCCGCGCAGAACACGTGCGATTGCTCCACACCCCTTGGAGGAATTCGCTAAAAAAAGTCAGGTGCACCAGTTCACATGGTGGTACATATGTGCAAAAATTTTTGTTCGATTTCATTCAGTAGTTTTTGCTCTAGCGCGACCACAAAAACTGGTCACACACATACAGACTCACACACACACACACAGACAGACATTTTCCAAAAATGGTCGAAATGGACTCAGCCGCACCTCAAAACGTGCAAATCCGTCAAAATTCGACATTCGAAAATTTTCACGAAACCAATACTTTCTTCTATATATTAGATACAGAAGAAAGTAAAAAAACTTGTCCGTTAATAAAATGTCTCGAATTTCACTTTTAATCCGTTGCCAGTTGTTAAATTTAAATAAAGAATAAAATACCCTCGTGAATGAAAAATTTTTGATACAAAAAAAATCGTCAGCCAAAAAAAGAGAAAAAAAACAATGATGAATAAAATAAAACAAATGAATAAATAAACAAAAAATCGTCTACACAGTCAGTCATTTTTTTTTTCTGAGCCTGCATTTCCGCCATGTTTGCGGAGTCGGAGTCGGAATCAGAGTCCTCACAGAAGATTATTCAGAAAAGTACTTTACAAACATTATTTATCAAAACCATTTTCTTACAAAGTTAGTTTGGAAGAAATCCGACTTTAAGTTCAGGTTCAACATTCAACTTAAATTCCCCGTAGGCGCTAATGTTAATTTTTTTTTCTGAGCGGTTCAATATTGAACGAAAAATGGTTCAAATCAAAAAGCGAAATATGGAAATGAGCCTCTCCGAGATCTTTCAAACAAAAAAAGTTTACTCCATTCGGACGTTTCTCTCAAAAGTTATTAGGTGGAGAAAGGTTGCTTGAACGGTTCAATGTTGAACAAAAAAATGTTCAAATTGAAAATTTAAATACGGTAATGAAGTATCCATGCTGAGATCCTTCGAACAAAAAAAAAGTTTTCTTTAAATCGGACTGTTAACTCAAAAGTTATTAGGGGTGACAGCTTGCTTGAGCGGTTCAATGTTGAACGAAAAATGGTTCAAATCGGAAATGTAAATACGGGAATGAAATCTAGTTGATAAGATCTTTCGAACAAAAAAAAGTTTGTTCAAATCGGACCGTTCACTCAAAAGTTAGCATCGCGGGACAGGTTGTTTGAACGGTTCAAAGTTGAACCAAAAATTGTTCAAATCGAAAAATCAAATATGGGAATGAGCTGTACTCGCCGAGATCTTTCCAACAAAAAAAAAAAAATGTCCAAATCGGAATGTTCATTCAAAAGTTATTAGGGGGGGGGGGCAGGCAGACCGACAGACCGACCGACACACACACATACACAAATTCCCCATCTCAATACCCTACTTTTAAATTTTTAATTTTTCGATATTCATTTTAACTTTTTATTTCTTTTTGGCTTTTTTTTCGGACTCGGCGATATTTTTTTAACTTGGTGATATTTTTTGGACTTGGCGATATTTTTTAGATGCATTAAGAGACTTTTAATACTTTTTTCGTCTTTCTTTTATTTTAAACGGGAAAGTAGGCTAAAAAGTAATATTGAAAGAATTTTTATGATGTGTAACCTGAGTTACCAACGATTTGTAACGTGACTTACTGAGTGAATAAATAATGAAAAAAACTCTATGTCGCTGTTTACATTCAAATGTAAGTTTTAAAGTAGCTTAGAATTTATAGATTTATGTACAATACTTTGCATCAATCAAAAATTTTAAGTTCTTAGTGAACTAAGTATGTCAGGTGTCTATTTTATGTAACCTGAGTTACCAAAAGAAATTAATTTATTGGTTATTAATTATTTTATGTATTAACATATTTTGCATTTTCTAAATAAGTTAAACGTAGTTTAAAATAAAAAAAATCAATAGCCTTTCCAAAACATTTTTTTTCATTAGAATAAGTGTTAAACCAGGCACAAGTGTAACCTGAATTACCATGAAATGACCCAGCTACAAACTTTAATTTTAAACATATTTTTTTTCCTTTGATAAACTTTCCAACATTTTTTAATTTTCTTTTGTTATTAATTATAAAACTTAATGGTCCTTCTTTGTTCGAGAAACTTTTTAAGAATCTTTTTAACAATATGTGAAATCGTTACTATCAAGCCCGTAACGAGATATTTTTTCATCCGCTTGAGGAGAAAACGAGTTTTATGAACAAAAGTAATTAAAATTATTTTTTTTTCGCAAACTTAATCCGACAAGTGGTTTATTAAAGATAAAATTTATGATGATCACTTTCCAACCGGGAATTTAATTACACATTTATTTTGGGAGTAAAATGTAGAGAAAGAAAAATGTCTGAAGGTTATTATTTAAAAATATAGTTAATGGGGGCGTTATTTTTGTACATTTATGATTGTCCGCCTACTTGTATAATTTCTGAAAAATTTATTTTCAGGTTTCAATGTTGTGAAATAAACTGTATAATTAGTTTAAGCCTTTAATTTATAATTTAACTAGCAGTACCCGCACGGCGATGCCCGTGCAATAAATGTAAAGGAAGTTAACTAGATAAAGTTTAACTCACGCTTAAGACTTTTCTTCTTTTCGTGTGTGTGACGAACTTATTTATTTTTAGCGAAATTTTAACGTTTCAATGGAACTTTTGACGCAACTGGGGCACTACGTTCGAACTCTCTAGCACTTCACGAATCGTCTATTTCTCCCCTCTCTAGAAGGAAGAACGATGGGAAAATAGTCGTTTGACAAGTTTTGTGCTACGTTCAAAGGCCCGAGCGAGAATTTTCTCTCCTTCTAAACGCATATCGAGAGGGGAAAAAGATTGACCAATCAAATGGTTTCGCATCTCACCCTATGCATCGCTCTTTCTGATCGGCACAAAAAAACCGGGTGCTCAATACTTTCCTACGAGAATTTCGCAAACTTTCGGCGCCTATATTTTATTCCGATTTCTACTAATCTTTCAACCAATGCGAAAAATAGTTACAGCATAGTTTCAGGAAGCTCTTATTTTAAAATGTGCAATATTAGAGCCGATTTAATTATAGAAAATGCGCGTTTTCATTACGCATTTTCTTATGCTTTGGTAGCTTGCGCATCGATATCTTAGCTGTTTTTCACAAGTTTTCTTCAATGTTAATCAACAACTAATTGCCTAATATAATTAGAAAAAAATCCCCCTCCCCCAAAGGACTTTTTTTTTAATGATACGATTTAAGCAACATTAAAATCCCTCTCAGTCGGAACAAAGGAATTTAATTTAAATGCGACTTATTTTAACTCGAAAAATATTAGTCCCCCGCCTCTCCAGAAGAAAAATGATTTTATTGAAATACCCGTTCACGGTAAAGAAAAATGAGTGAATTGAAACAATAAAATAATTTTAAATCCCCCTTTCAAAAAAAGGAAATTGGAACTTAGTTAAAATACACATTTAATTACAATAACAAGAAAAACCTCCTCTTCTGATGAAAAAATAACGAAACCGAAATACGCAACACCACAAGAAAAATATACCTCCCCCGCAACACACAACAAAAAAAAAAAAGCTTTGCAAGCTTTATTAAAAAAATGAAAAGACTATATCTCCCCGAAGAAACAGAATTTTAATATGATATATTTCGTGGTATCCCGCACCCTCATAAAGATTAGTTCAATGAAAATAAGTATTACAAATATAGATAAAATCCAGCGACTGCCCCCCCCCCTCCTTAATGCAGTAAAAACCTCTTTAAATTAAATACGCATCACAGTTTGGAAAATTTAAATATTCACTTCTCAAGAATACAGAATCATAAATTACTAACCAATAGAATCAGAAAAAATATAACCCCCCCCCTTCCCAAAGAACAAAGCATCTAACTAAATATGCACTTTAATTAAAATGAAGTTCAAACTCTCCAGGGGGGGGGGCTCAACAGAAATACTTTAAACGAACATTATAAATCCAAAAATGTAAGTACCCCCCCCCCCCCCCCGCAGTGGAAAACAGAATTAAACAAAATACATATGTAAATACAACGATACGGAAAACTCTCTCTCCGGAAAAAAAAAAAAAAACTTTCATTTCATGCACAATACAAGTGGAAACGTCCCCCCCACCCCGCGCTTGAAAGCGTAAAATAAATATGCATTTAAATTCGAAAATGGGATCCATCACTCTCGAGGGAAATAAAACGAAATGTATAGTTAATTACAACAAATTAACGCCCCCCCTTTTCCAGGAAAAAAATGTGTCAAGTGAAATACCAAATAACAGCTGCAAAAATACAATTCCCATCCCCTTTCGGAAGACGAAAAAAATTATTCAAAAGCCGTTATCCGATTAAAATGAAACAAAAATCCCACTCTTCCCGCAGAAAATAGAATACAATTTAAGTCCGCCGGCGAGGACCTCTTTCGAATTCATCATCTTCATCCTGACAAATCGCGAGCATAACTATTTCAACCCATCTTGATGGTAAACAAACGAACTTCTCTCTACCTATTACGCGTTCTCCCTCGGTTTCGGGCAGGGGAGAAATGCTCGACAGTCAATCTAGGAGGGGAGACGTAAACGTTTGTTACAGCGTAGTGGGAAATTGTGGCTCTCCAGATGTGACGTCACGCTGGGGTAGAAACCGGTTTTCTCTACAGTGAGTATCTTCTAGGGAGCTTGACGTTAGTGCCCCTGTAGTGCCAAGATTTTCGAAAACTCTCAAGGAACACAGCATTATTGCCCTTGAAATTTAATATAATTCACCTATTTAACCGTAATTTCAATGTAAAATTGGTCGCCAAATCTAAATTTATTAACATAGGGAACCGATTGTATCAGGTGGCTCAGCCACAACCATTCCTCCATTATTTTAATGTGAACATTAAAAGGAAAGAAATAAAATGTCTTTCGCACCATCGCTTGGAAGTGATTACAATCTAAAAGTGACCCTCAAAAAAGCAAGATTTCAGTGGCTGGGAGGTTTGGTAAATTTCCCGATTGTTGCCAAACTTTACGACGCCAAATACGAAGAGTAACTGAATAGCGGTGTTACCGAAAATGTCAGAATGGAACTATTATTGTTAAAAATTTTGTGATGGCGGCATTAAATACATGTTTTAAACATGCAATAAAATACGCTTTAGACTGCAAACAACTACTGTTCCTTCCCAGAGCGTTTTCTTTTTCTTTGATTTGGAGAAAGTAGTGTTTCACTGGCTGGGAGGTTTGGTAAATATCCCTATTGTTGCCAAACTTTACCACGCCAAATACGAAGAGTAACTGAATAGCCATCACTAAATTTTTAAAAATAATAGTTCCATTCTGATATTTTCGGTAACACCGAATTTTGAGGAAGTCAACTGAATAAATTTAAATTCACTTCAACCCCCCCTCTGAAGTAAAATTACTATATCCTTTAGTTCAAATGCGCTCCATCTTTTAAACTCCACTTAAAGTCATGTTAAAGTTTAAATCAATTCGCCAAATAAATCAAAAAGACAGAAAGTTAAGTAAGTAACAGGATATATTAATTATTCAAATTGAATAAATTTTCAAGGCTTAAATCTATACGCAAATTTAAACCACAAAGTAACTTCAGGGACAAAAGAGCAGCTCATCTGGAAAATGGCTCTAGTGTTTCAGTTTTGCATACAGAGTTAGGCCTTAAAATTTGACTAAATTTGATTAATTAATATCTCCTGTTCTAATAAACGGACAGAAATGGGCTGAAAATTTTCTTTTTCAGAAAAAGAAAAACCCTTTCCAGCGATGTATAATGTTATGAGGTGGGGGAAGGTTTCCCCCCCTCAATTATGGCGGATACACTCAAATAAGCCTAATTAGTTAATTTAAAAATAACTAATTCGAAATTTAGAATTTGGACTTCCAGGTGCATTACACAGGGATACGTTCGAAGTTTTGGGCCAAGTTTCAGGTCTGTGGGTGCTGTGGGGGCTTCTGACCAGTGGTAACAAACGTACAAACGAACAAATAAACACCGTCATCTTTATATATGTAGGTAACATAAACTTCCATACGTGATGAAAAATGTGATTACGATTCTGTTATGTAGATTGAATAGACATGCTATATATAATGTTAATATAAAATGATAAGCACGCTGTTATATACAGGGTGTCCACTCCAATCGTGGACCAATAGCTAATTTCTAAACCGTTAGAGATAAGCATATAGTTTATTTAGGAAAAAATCTCCAAATTACGAAAGGAATTTTGGGGCGATTCAATGTTTTTCAAAAAAATCAAATTTTGAAAGAGTTACGAAATTTAGATTTTTATACAGCCCCCCAGTCCTATCAATCATATTTAGTAAAACATTCTTGACACTGTAACGTTTAAAACTAAAAAAAATCACTCTTCTACGACAAAAATTGACCGAGTTATGACGTTTTGAAAAATCAAGATTTTGCATTGTTTCATGACGTCATCGAGAGATCGCTTTAGGGACCGTATGCGAAATCCTTCAAAATCTTGATTTTTCAAAACGTCATAACTCGGTCAATTTTTGTCGTAGAAGAGTGATTTTTTTTAGTTTTAAACGTTACAGTGTCAAGAATGTTTTACTAAATATGATTGATAGGACTGGGGGGCTGTATAAAAATTTAAATTTCGTAACTCTTTCAAAATTTGATTTTTTGAAAAACATTGAATAGACCCAAAATTCCTTTCGTAATTTGGAGATTTTTTCCTAAATAAACTATATGCTTATCTCTAACGGTTTAGAAATTAGCTATTGGTCCACGATTGGAGTGGACACCCTGTATGTTAGTATATAAACTGATAGATACCACGGCACGGGCTGCCCTTGAAAAAAAAAATTAACAAAACTTCAACAAAAAATGAGAAAAAAAAAATCCTTTGTATTATAATGAATTTAAACTGTTACTTGAAAAACCATTATTAGGACATAGATCTGCCCCGTGGTTTTTCCCGCGTGAATAAGACAGCAATCTATGAAAACTCTATTTTAAATACACCACAATATGAAAAATACACTGTAAATATGAATGTTGTTTTTACAGTATAATACAGCTAATTTTATAGTAATGTAGCTTAAAAATGGCTATTTTATAGTATTAAACTGTAAAATTTCTAATTTTACAGCTCATTACAGTGCATTTTACAGTTTTAAACTGGAACCTCTGCTGCCAGTATTATAGTGCTGTTTTTACAGTATAATGCAACTAAATTTTATAGTAATAAACTGTAAAATTGCTAACTTTACTGTAAGAATTTGTAATTAATTTTTGAACTTCCAGTTTTACAGAATTTGCTAAGAAAATGCCCTGACTCCCTCCCCCCTCCCTTCCTGCCCTTCCCGCCATTTTCGAAGATCATCAAAAGTGCTTTTGGAACTCCCATTTGAAACCCCAATTGATGCCTGACGAAATTTAACCCTGAAATTTTTTTTCCGAGTACACAACTGACTATGCTTTCGAGTATTAAAATCATATGATTACTAGCAGCTTTAAACGTTATAAAACTTACCTACAAACAGACCCGTCATTTAGGGTGAGCAGGAAGGGCCCAAGTAGCATCAACTCACCGGATTTCGCTCGGCCGATCATAGAACTCCTCGTAAACTGATCCCGTAACGCACGATTACATTGTTCCGATCAGTATCTGAGCACGGTTTTCGATGAGCTACTTTTCATCGGAAAGCGATATCCTTCCGATCAACTTTCCCGATGAAAATAAGCCGAGCATCCAAAATTGATCCTAAATTCATCGGCACGGTACTGCACTGCTCGTAAATTGCTCCAAATTTTATCGTATTTCGAGCAAAACTCATCGGATTTTGCTGTTCGGATTCTGTTTGGCCGATGAGACATATTGGAGCATCTCCCGATGAGAACTCATTGAATCCGATCATCGGCCGATGAGAATTTCATCGTGTTTGAAGAATAGCCGATCATCGGCCGATGAGATTATGCTGCTAGGGTGTCAAATGAGCAATGTTACAGTTTATTACTATAAAATTAGCTGTATTATACAATAACAACAGCATTTTATTATTATTTTTTTTTGCAGTGTAATTTAAAAGCGTGTAAAAACTTTCTCAAACGTGTATTTCGTTATAAACATTCGATGTTCTTACTTCATTCTTCAGACTTTAAAGTTTAGAGCTAGAAGTCAATATTCGCTTCCAAATATGAATTTATTACTATAGCAAAAGTATTTTCAAGGATAGATTGTTAGAGATAGGAAAGTTGAAGGGAAAGAAAAAGTTTTTTTTTCATATTTTTTATTTTTAATCTTCACACTCAAACGTAGCGCCTGATTGATCGGCTACATTCTCCACAGAAATGAGCAATGTTACAGTTTATTACTATAAAATTAGCTGTATTATACAATAACAACAGCATTTTATTTATTTTTTTTTTGCAGTGTAATTTAAAAGCGTGTAAAAACTTTCCCAAACGTGTATTTCGTTATAAACATTCGATGTTCTTACTTCATTCTTCAGACTTTAAAATTTAGAGCTAGAAGTCAATATTCGTGTTTCCAAATATGAATTTATTACTATAGCAAAAGTATTTTCAAGGATAGATTGTTAGAGATAGGAAAGTTGAAGGGAAAGAAAAAGTTTTTTTTTTCATATTTTTTATTTTTTATCTTCACACTCAAACGTAGCGCCTGATTGATCGGCTACATTCTCCACAGAAATGTCAGCTGCACTGGGCATCTCTTTACCCTGAACGGAAAGGTTGCATATTCTAACATTCTTTTTTTTTTTTTTATCTCTCTCTCTCTCTCTCTCTTGAATGTAGCCTACAATTTTTCAACATTTTTTTTTATTCGAAGCATATTTCAAAGCAGTTTATGCGTTATTTTTGAGATTTAGATATTCAAAGGACTCCCGTTCGCTTTAAAAATGCATAGGTTTCAGGAAAATACGTTGCATTTCTGGAGGATATGAGCAGATAAAAAGCTTTACTCAGAGTGCTATTCAGTTTCAAACCTATTTACCAAATAGAAGAACGTGCATGTGAAGATCTTTTAATTTGCATGACTTAATTCAATACTACTCCCATGAACAATTCTTAATGCAAATCCACAATTCATAGTTATCGGAGCCAATATTTTGAAAAGTGCCAATTTGAAGTTGATTTTAATGATTTAAAAAAAATTTTGCAGAAAAAAAATAATATTGGTTTCTAAGTCTAAATTGAGTCTAAATACAAGAAAATAAAAGGGGGACGTCAAGGAAGTTATTTACCCCTTCCTTAGATTACTCACTTTTAAGCCGTTACAGATCTGATGAGTGTTACAGATCTGTTTCAGTCATCATTAACGTCTCTAAAAATTATATCATTTCCTTGCATTTTTAACATAGAATTCAGATAATTATATTAAAATGTACATAGCTAAAAAAAATCAAATTTCATTATAAAAAAGCATTTCTTGGAAATAAAAATGATCGATAAGGTTTTTAGATAAAATAAATTATGAGATTACCAAATCCAAGCTAATAAAACATTTGTTTTGTTTTGAAACAACACACAACTTCAACTTTTTCAATTTCGTACTTAGTCAGGGTCATACAAACAGCAGAGAATGAAGACAATTGTACTAAAATATCTAATTGACTTTTCATCATTTTTTAGGAGCAATAAAACTATGCATTCATATATATATATGGCTAAAACCTATGATTTTTGCTTTTTAATAATTCTGAAACGTGAGAGTTAGTTCGGTAACATATTCGCTGTTTTTCAATGTTACCGCACTGACTGTTACCGATCTGACAAAATGATGAAAATTTAATTTTATTGCCGAGACGATCGCACTAAAGCAAAATCAAACACGCGGTTTTTTCACTTGTAATAGAGGACTATACTTATACATAAAATAACTTCAAAAAAAAAAAATAAAAATCCGCGTGTTACCGATCTGATGACTTAAATGACACACACTTTATAAAATCACTTAAAAAAATCTTATTTGCAATTTTAGATGCAGAAATGCAAATTTTTTATTACGATGCGATAAAACATCACACCAGGTACTATGTATCATGTAGTATCGGTGCAGGAAATGATTTTAGGAGCCTAAATCTAGATAGGAAGTTATTGTTCACTTTTTGCAGCGTAGTCATAGCTGTGCCATTGTGTGCAACTGTGAGCAAAGCTTATCTAAGCTTTCCTAGAGAAAAAGAGTTCTCACGTATTCACTCAAAATTTTGCTTGACTTGATGTTAAAATTACGTAACGTTAGGAAGTAAATCGATCACTTAGGTAACTGTGTGTTTCATTTGGAAAAGCTTTCCGCGGAAGTTGATATTTACAATTTGACCTGAAGCCTCGATTGATTTTACACTAACCGACAAGGTCCCGCTGTACTTTTTGGAGCCTCGGCCATGGTGACCTGATCGGTAGGGCGTCGGACTCGTAACCGCAAGATCCCTGGGATCGATCTTAGCCGACCAAAGATCTACCGGCCTCGCCAATGGTGGCTGGGGGACGTTAAAAATGATCGTGGCAACAAAGTCCTTCAAGTGAATCGATACCTCTGGGGTAGCCAGACCAGAGATTGCTTGGTTCTTAGTTTGGACTTAAAAAAAAGAAACAGAGCGCTCTTCAGAGCCCCATCCAACCGATTAAACTACGCGTTGTGGTAGGTACGGGGGACCCTGGAGTGAATAAATGGGGGCTTAAAGTAGTTGAGTTTAGAATTTTTTTCAGGGCCCCATCTAACCAGTTAAACCACGTGTTGTGGTAGGTACGGGAGACCCTGGAGTGAATAAGTGGGTCTTAAAGCAGTTGTGTTTAGAATTTTTTTAGAGCCCCATCCAATCGATTAAACTACGTGTTGTGGTAGGTACGAAGGACCCTGGAGTGAATAAGTAGGTCTTAAAGCAGTTGTGTATAGAATTTTTTTTGACAAGTACATCCCTTTTGGTTTAAATTATAGCTGTTTTTATACGCAATTTTTTGTAAAAACAGTTCAATGGAAAACAAGCAAAACAATAATTAACGTTCCTTTAAAATAAATATAAAGGAGCAGTATTTTCAAACAATTTCAAAACGAGCCGAAACCCCATTTTTCCCTCCACAATGTCAAAAGGGAATGTAGCAATCTCGGAGAAATTTCGCCGAATGGCAAAATCCTGTCACGACGTCCTTTGTGAATTTTATAGTGCCAGTAAGGGAGGGACGCTTACATTACCAAAGATTGAAGTCGTTTGAAATACTGAATCTTTCCCATCAGACCCGCGATCCCCCTGCGATGGTTGGAAGTAAAGCCTTGGAAGTGCGCGGGAAAGGATTTGCAGAAGTTGCTCCTTTTGTTATGAAATTATGATGCTAGCGGATTTATTTTCATTCAGTTCACAATGTTGGAAGTGGAACTTTTTGTTCCAGGGTTCTAAAATTCTGATCCGCGACCTTTTTGTGCGACGGAAGTGAAGTGTTTGCTTTTTAACTGTCTCCAAAAACAATAAAAATATAACAGTAACTTGAAAGTTGAAACAGGGGAAACGTATAGTTATTGGCCCCCCATATAGTTATTGGCCATTTGCTAAAAAACAAGCAGCATTTTGGTTAAAAGATGATTTAAAAAATATGTGAAGGTAGCAGGTTTAACAAGAGTTAAAAATATATGAACAAATTTGCGCAAGGTGATTTAAGTCATTTTGTGATTTGTGATTTCTTAGGAGCCCTAACAAAAAGAAGTCGTTTTCTTAAGAAAACGTTAAGACTGTAGATTTTTTTATGAGACATTTAAAAAGAACTCGGGATGCATTTACAGCTTTTAAAATCCTATGAGATGTATAGCTGTGATGCCTAATAGGTGAACTTGATGTGTAATATAATAATATGTTTTTAAAAATTTGAAAATTTGTTGGAGCTAATAACTCACAATATTTTTAGAAAATTATAGTAATTGGCCACCTATGATGAGAACGCTACTGATAATTTTAGATGTTAAAAATGACTGCATGGTTTCATGGTCAATAACTATGACAAGGTAGCCAATTACTATCAATTTGACATTTTTGTTTTTGTGTTGACTTTTTTCTAATCATATATTTGAAAAAGTTTTTGCAGACAGTTTGAGTAGTAAAATACATTAATATAGTATCACATGAAAGTTTTTTCTTATTTATGCAGAAATATTTCATTTATTTTTAATTCATGCATACAAATAAGTTGTCGCTTTAGTGGCCAATAACTATACCATTTCCATGACGTTCGCTTTTTAATTTTTATCAAAAACTTTTATAAGAATTCCTCTTTTATGAGAATTATTTGAAATTCTGATCCGCAACGTTTTTGTGTGAAAGAAGTAACGTAGTCGTTTTTTAATTGTTGCCAAAAACAATAAAAAAGAAGAGTAATTTGAAAGTTAAGATACATTCGCTTTTTAATTGTAGTCAAAAGCAATCTTTTATGCGAGGGATTTGAAATTCTGATCCGCAACCTTTTTGTGAGCCGGGAGTGAGGTAGTTGTTTTTAACTGTTGCCAAAAAACAATAAAAAAGAACATTAATTTAGAAGTTAAAATACGTTCATTTTTTTTATTGTTGCCGAAAACAGTCTTATGCAGTTAAAATTGAATTTTACGTCCCCGAATTTACGTTTTCCCACGCAATTTTCGCTTTTTTCAGCAGGTCCCTTCACCAGGTACTTTCTAGGTATGTAGAATGAAAGCAATTCAAACGACCCTGTATACCGCCTATTTCTTCTCTCATTTTTTTTTTAATTTAAATTTCATTGTATGTTTTAGAATTAATCAGCACATAACGATGTAATTAGATTAACTGAGATGTTTGAATGTGTGTATATCTAGAAATCATATATTTATTTTATTTCATACTTTTTAGTGCGAATCAAGATCACAAAAATAGTCTTTAATGTTTAAAAATCATTTTTAATATTTTATTTGAAATTTCTCGTAGTAGTTATCAATTGAGAGAAATAAAAATTAGTGTAACTACTGTCAAGTTTTGGGATATTCCAAACACGTACCTCCAGAAAAGATTTTCTTTTTCAATCCAAGTTAAAAAAAAAGTTTCTCAAAGCTGAATCAGAATAAAATTCATTGTTATAATTGTATTGATTTTTAAGCTCATCTCACTGATGGGATACCAATCTACTGATGCCAATAGCAGTCACTATCTAGCAAAATCAAAGATACACTTTTAATCAAGATAAGTATTTTCTATCAAGTTTCAATGCTGAGCTTTTAGAACTGGTTTAGGAGTGAAAGAGATAATTCGATTGCATTTTAACTCTTGCAAACCATTACTGCAAAATAAAATGGTATTAAATGTACTTGCGATTTGGGGATTATTTGAATGTATTGAGTCATTCGATGCGGCGTGGATTCTAATTTAGCAAAACAATTATAATAGTTCATATTGTAAAGGATTCAAATGTTTACTGCATTATTTAAGCATTTAAACTGGAGACTTTGAATCAAGAGATTAAACGAAAGGAAGAATAAACGAAAAAAGCGTGGACACCTTATTTTCTTTAGTCTTCACGTTTAAAAAAACATGTGCCTTCATTTAGCAAACTTACTTGTATAAAACATGAATGCATTTGAGCAGCACATAATAGATTAATTGTTGAGTATTTTAAATAATCTTCATCGCTCAAGTTATGCGACACTTTTAAAGAGTTATTTAAAACTAACGAACGAAAAAAAACAAAAACTTCACAGCAAAGATAAATAAATAAAGCACAAACAACTGCATTTCTTCTTTCAAACTGATTAAAAAAAAAAAAAAAAATCCTAGTATTTCCTATTTATAAAGTATTTTTATAAAAGAAAAAGAAAGGTTCAAAATTAAGCTCAAAAGTATCCCTGGATATTTTTTCACGGTTTGAAAATACTCCTTTATATATTTCTAATAGAACATAATTCATTAGAAGTAAAATTGTCTTTAATAGTAATAGTTTAAAAGATTAAGAAAATAATAATAACAATAATAATAATAATAATTGTTATTTCAGTTTCCCACGTACTTTTAAAAGCACCTTAAAAACACTACTACCAATTAAAAAACCGTGTTTGTCAGCTTAAAATACAGCTAAAAAATGAAATAAAGTGAATTAATGAAAGTAAAAAGAAATGTGCAGCTATTTGTAGAATTTACACGACACGAAAAATTTCTAAAAGTAATAAAGATTTCGTCGAATAATGTTATTTTTGTCAGTGATTATTTTTATCGGATAATTCAGCCTGTAATTAATGTGAGTAATTTGATTTTTTGATTTAAAGCATAAGTAAAATTGCTATTAAATTAATTTGCTATTTTCGAGATAGAAAAAATTTAGGAGACGATTGAGTCGCATTCCGATTGAAGGTGTAAGTAGCTCTAATTTTGTTTCGTGTGGTTAAATTTGATTCCTCAGCTTGATTTTCCATTAGCTGCATATTTCTTTCAAAAAACTTTTTTTTTCAACTTGTAAAAGGGAAATGAACCATTTCAAAAGATACAAAAGAAAAAATAGTTGTAGAGCAAGCCTTTAGCATGAAAATACGTTTAATGAAAAATTATTAAGGCAGGAATTCAAGTGAAACACCATTGCAATCGCTTCAAATTGCAATCGCTACTGGGAGTGAATTACATTATCATCAATTTAACTTGGCACTGACGTCACTACGAGCGGAGCCAATAAGAGCTCACAAGCAGTCAGCGATCTCCTCTTATTCGCCAAGTAGGCTGTGACGTTTTATCTAGCTCGTTTTTCATAGGCAAACGTCACGCTGACGTCACGATGTTTTTATCAAGAAACGTTCTAATGTAATTCATTTCCAGTAGCGATTGCAGTTTGCGATCGCCTGTTTCACTTGAATCCCTGCCTTAATAAGCTTTGTGCTAAAATATAATCGAAGTTAAAAAGCAATATAAATAAGGCACAAATTAGATTGAAAGTGCAGAAAACTCGTGTACTTTCTACCTAATTTGTGTTTTATTTACTGTTGCGAATTTATAAATCGTCTGCGATGTTCATATTTCTTTGTGTTATTTGATATATTTATCGTCTGCGCTATCAAATGTTTTCTAATATTTCTTTGTGTTATTTGATTCATTTATCGTCTGCGCTATCAATTGTTTTTTGTAATGGCAACAAAAAAAGAAAAGAGACAGAACAGTTTAAATATTTGGATGGAAGGTGAGCGTTGTTTTTCTCGCCCATTGTTGGCGGAGAATATTATTTTACATTTTACTTCACTATGTAAGTAAAAGTTTGTTTTTATAAAAAGTCAAGAGTTTGATTTTATCTACTTAAGTGAAGAGTTCGGATTTATTTACTTCACTGAATACATATATTGCTACAGTCCACTACGAAATTTTAACCTACCTACCAAACTTTAACATTTACTTTGATTTTTAACTTCAACTCTGTACCTCAGATCCAGACTAACGTAAGTCCATTTTCGTCATTTTTCAGTAGAGGGGAAAAATGATGTATTCGACAATCGCTTTTCCCCTCTACCGAAAAATGACGAAAATGGACTTTCGTTAGTCTGGTTCTGAGGTACGGAACTATAAAAATGCGTTGTTTAGGGAGCACTCTAAAAAATGTTTCACCTTCCAATTCAATGGGCACTCTGTTACTTTATTAATTTTTAACTATTAAATAAATAGAATTAAAATTATGCAAATGGCAGTTTTTCGTCGTATTATGAGAAATGATAAGAACATACTGCCGTGCTAAGCGCTAAAGTGGTATCTGCAGTCGAGCGCAAACTGAGAAAAACTCTTTAAAGTTTTGCTCCTCCATGTATTTGATTTGGGTGATACTTTTTCAGAAATTTTTAAAAAATGTTTTTGTTCTCAAATGACCACAAAGCATTGTACGTGTGTAAAATACTTCACAAAGAACTATGATGAACTCTCACTTATACACCGCCTCATTTATGCGTCTTTTTCACTTATACGACGATTTTGAGTAGTCCCAGCAATTCCATAGCAAAATAATGATAATATCATTCGTTTATGCATTGCTCTAAGGATAAATATTTCACTTATGCGCCGAATTTTCCATAAAATGTAAAAAAATACATATGTTTATTTTTTTTTTAAATAAGCATTTTTCTTCTCTTCAATCTTTCACTTATTGCTCAGGGAAGGCATTTTTTCCGCATGAACTAGAGTTCAGAGAGGGAAAACTACCTATTATGGATCGTTTTAAGGAGAACAGTTTGTAATTAGGCATGCTACAACTTTTGTTTTCTCTTAATCATTGCAGTTACGTTACAGTAATTGCCAAACCGTAGTAATATGTCCCTTTTATATAGGAACATTCTTATTCATTATCTCATTAGAAACTATGTTGAGCTTTAGTCCCTTAAATAGACTTGTTTACTTATACGTCTCTCTCACTTATGCCCCTTTTACTGTTGGTCCCTTGGGCCGGTGCATAAGTGAGAGTTCACTGTAGCTGGTGGCCATAACTCAATTTTGGTGAAGTATGCAGATACGACTTTTGTACTTAGCACAGCAGTATAGTCCTTTTTTTTTCAAACAAATGCCAACTTCAGAAACTAAATTGATTACTACTACACGATTCTAGGAAAAACTTACTACAATGTAAGAAAAATGATAATAATAATGAAATAATATTTAACGCAAGAGATTTTTGTTTATGAGATATCGCCCACAGTTGAACTTAGTCTCCAATTGCAGATGGTAATCCAAAAACATGAATACAGTTCCTCGACAAATGAAACACACTTACAGGGTAAGTCTTCTTGAAATAAATCCTCTAAAAATTTAGCTACTAAAGATCGGGTTTACATCAGTTGAGTTTCACACATGAAAATAGGCAGTTTTAAGTCACTGGAATTGTTCAGGACACCGTGTGAGTTCTGCCATGTAAATGAAATAGTAGTAAGATAACTGAAAAGTTCTGCAATACTTCTAAAACTCAGTTATGATGAGAACTACAGAGAAGAAGTTCTCATGAAGTTCTCGTAGAATATAGGAGAGAGTAGGGGAAAGTGAAATACTCAAGATACAAATACAAATACAAATACAATTGTGGCGACCAGCAGCAGGCTCTGGGCCCAACTTGGCTGGTCCTAGTCAAATTAAAGACCCCAATGAAGATCAATGGCCCTCTTAAAGCCATCTACTCCATTGCTCTTTACCGCCTCTTCCGGTAAGCTGTTCCAAGTTCCCACTACACTGCTAAAATAGTAATTTTTTCGAATTTCAAGATTAGCCTGAGATTTAAACAGCTTAAAACAATGACCCCTTGTCCTGCTTTCCGTGCGAAAATCTAGCCCCATAACATCATTCATTTTAATAAATTTAAACAACTGAATCATGTTCCCTCTGGCTCTCCTTCGCTCAAGACTATACATATTAAGCATTCTAAGTCTGGAATCATAGTCTAAATTAGAAAACCCATTTACTAACCTTGTAGCCCTTTTTTGTACCCTTTCCAATAAATTAATGTCTTTCTTCAGATAAGGTGACCAAAACTGAACAGCATACTCCACATGAGGTCTTACCAAACTTCTATATAGAGGCAGAAGAACCTTCTTAGATTTGTTTGAAATTGATCTATTAATAAACCCAAGCATCCTATTGGCTTTGTTACTAGCTATGCTGCACTGTTGACTAGACTTGAAATCCTGATTTATTAAGACACCTAGATCCATAACATTATCTGCCCTACTAATGACTGAACCCTGTAAGTAATAGCTTGTGTGCTTATTCCCATGACCGAAATGCAGCACTTGACATTTCCCAACATTAACTGCCATACCCCACTTGTCTGCCCATTTAGTAATATGATCCAAATCCTGTTGCAGCTGATTTATTTGTTCGTCATTTTCTACAACCCCCATAAGTTTGACATCATCGGCAAAACAATTCATGTTTCCAGAAACATTTTCATGAATGTCATTCATAAAAATAATAAACAAAAGGGGACCTAAAACTGATCCTTGAGGAACCCCACTTAAAACCTCACTCCATTTAGAATAGTTACCCCTAACAACTACTCTTTGTTTCCTTCCTGTCAGCCAATTCCTAACCCAAACTAGAATTTTACCTCCTACCCCTATACCAGCTAATTTACTGAGTAGTGCTACATGCGGTACCTTATCGAAAGCTTTTTGAAAATCTATGTAAACAACATCTACGCATTTTTTGCTATCTAAAGCCAAGGTAACCTTGTCGTAGAAATGTAATAAATTAGTAGCACACGATTTACCTTTTCTGAAACCATACTGCAAACTACTCAACAGCCCATTATTTTCTAAGAAATTCATAATCTTAATTTTGATTAATGTTTCAAAAATTTTGCATGCCACTGAAGTCAGACTCACAGGCCTATAATTTCCTGCATTACCTCTAGACCCTTTCTTGAAGAGTGGTGTAATGTTAGCTAGTTTCCAGTCCTCTGGCACTATCCCTGAGTTATACGAAGCATTGAATATATTAACTATAGCGTCAACTAATTCCTCTGCACATTCTACTAGAATTTTTGGATAAATATTATCTGGTCCCGGAGCTTTTGTAGTTTTAACTTTCTTCAAATAAAGTAATACGTCCTCCCTGGAAAATACAAAGTCCTCAAGCTGTGTAGTAGCTTGTGTCTTGCTTGTGTCAACTGTTGAGATACAGTTATCATTAAAAACACTGGAAAAAAAGTCATTTAGAACATTTGCTATATCACCATCATTCTGAATTAAATTTCCATGCTCATCTACTAGTGGCCCAATTTGACTATTTCGAACTTTCCCAGAATTTGCGTATGCAAAAAACTCCTTTGGATTCCTGTCAATAATATCCGCCAGCTTTTGTTCCAATTCTTTTTTCTGAAACCGTACCAAATACTTAAAACTACGCCTAGCCTCACAATACTGTAGCCTGTCTGCGCTGTGACCAGTTTCTTTTAATCGACGAAAAGCAGCTTGCTTACGGTTTAGAGCATCCTTAGTTTCCCTAGTGAACCACATGGGCCAAATTTTTGTGTTTACCCCTTTTCTCCTAAAAGGAAAAAATCTCCAACTGTTTTTGCTAGTTTTTCCTTAAACTCTGTCCACTGCAAATTTACATCGCTATTGTCCAAACCTGATGAAAAAACCGCTTCCAAACTCTGCCTGTGTGCGACAAAATCAGTATTTCTGAAATTAGGTACAAACCTAAAATTTTTGTCTTTGTGCATATCA
The DNA here is from genome assembly GCA_038373865.1 of Uloborus plumipes. Taxonomy (NCBI): domain Eukaryota; kingdom Metazoa; phylum Arthropoda; class Arachnida; order Araneae; family Uloboridae; genus Uloborus; species Uloborus plumipes. Next base: position 37,715 of record JAXGGA010010954.1, read on the forward strand.
AACTTAATCCCATAAAGATAACTTTCTTTTTTTTTAAATGAATAAATTTGATAATTGTTTTGAGAATCAAAGCATATAAAGAACAAATTTTATAATAAGACTTGCATTGAAATATATATTTTTAATTTCGGCACTAAATATTAACTTTCAAGAAAAAGAAAACAAAAAAAAAAAACGAAAAAAAAAAAAAAAAAACCCGAAAGGTTATCTCACTCAATTTTTTATTATACTATTATTATATTTATTTCTTCTTTTTTATGTGTGGTGAAAATATGTTTTTTATTGACAGATTTTTCCATTGGATAGTTAAAATGATTTTTTTTATGAAATGAATGAATAAACGAATTAATCAGTAATTGAATAAATATTAAAGTAATAAACAAATAATTTGAAAATATTTTTTTAAATAAACAATTTTTCCACTTAATAGTTAAAATGATATTTTATGAAATAAATAAATAAACAAATGAATAAGTAATTTTGTAAATAATGATCCAATAAACTAATTAGTTAATATCGGAAAAAAAAAACATAAATGAGTGCATAAAAAAGTTAATGAATATAAAATACGTGGAATGAAAGAATGATATAATAAATGAATATATAAGTGAATTAATGAATTAAGAGATATAAGTGAGTTATTGAGTGAATAAATAAATAAGTTAGTTAATGAATGAAGGAATGCAAGGGAATTATTAAATGAATGAGTACGTAAGTTTTTAATAAATAACGATAATAGGGAAACTAAATAAACAAGGAAAGTCTTATAAATAATAACAATATCGTACTTTCATATAACAAAGAAGCGGATAAATAATTAATTGTATAAATAAAGAGACACAATAAACACATAAATTAACTTTTTAATTATTATATAACAAAACATAAATGAGAGAGAATAAAATTGTGAATGAACAAGAAAATAAGGGAATGAATAAATAAGTAAAAGAATTAATAAATGAAGAAAAGTAAGTGAATAAGTCATTAACATAAATGAGTGAATAAAAAAGTGAATGAATAAAAATACTTGGAGGAATTAATAAATATGATAATAAATGAGTATATAAGTGCATTAATGAACGAAGGGATGTAAGTGAATTATTGAATGCATAAATAAGTAAGTTAATTAATGAAGGAAGGGATGCAAGGGAACATAAGTAGTTTAATAAATGAATAAGTAAACTAAAAAATCGAATAAATAATAATACTACACTGCTCTCTTTCTGCACAAAAACACTATCTCTAGAAGTGTCCAGAGGAGCCTGTCTTTTATTCTTCCCATCGGTTCGGATTGGAAGATAAACAGCAGGAATGTCATTGAAAGATAAATACGAATCGCGTGACAACTAGCTGTGGAGTTGCCACGACAGTTAACAAATGAAGGGAACGAGAACGCAACAATTTCCAAAAAGAGAAACAAACTCGCGGAGAATCCTTGTTGCGTGTCCAGCAGATGGCGTTTACTTCATTAAAAGTAAACGGTACTTGGAGGGAGAGAGGCGATTTTTCAAAGCAAATTATTTCCTAAAGCATGGATCGCGAAACTAGTGTAGGTTCCATCTCGTTTTTGGATTTTTGTCTCCTGCTGCGGTTCTGTAAAATCCCAAAAAGCATACTTCAAAGTGTTACATACACACACGTCTATGCGTAAACAATTCTTAAAGAAAAAAGTTTTTTTGTCAAAAGAAAAAAAAAATATTTTAAAACAATGCCAAATTTTAGGCGCATGTCCTCTCTTTACCAGGAATGATCATGCTTATGTAAACTCTATATGTGTGCAGGAGATTAATATAAAGTATGGTAAAGTGGTTAAATATTAGTACTTATTAGTAAAGGGAAAAAATAAATTAAAAACTGATTTGCACTAAATATTTGAAAGCTAAAAAAAAGGGAAAGAAAGAACGAAAAAAAAAATCCTATAATAAGACAATTGCTGCTAGCATAATGGGAAAAAAATAATATAATTAAGAGGGAGCTTAATTAATTTGATTGCTACATTGAAATTTAGGAGGACATGGTCCAGTTGACACATTTATGTACGCAATGAGTCACAATGTGTACACAATCAAAGCACAAATTTTTGATCTATGCTCATACCTTCAGTATTTTTGATTCCATTGCTTATGCAACGTGACATAAGTTGAGTAGTCTAGAACGGTAGCATAAATAACTCTTCATATCAAATCTGCTCTGGTTCGATTGGGCATGAAGAGTTTTCAGGTATAGTTCTTTATCTGATTCATCAAGTGTCAGACTCGGAGCTCGTTTGGACGAAAAATGCACAATAAATACTGCAGTTCTTTTTTATTTATTTAATTTTTAAATTTTACTCATTTATTTTCTACTCCATCAGCGCCAGCGTTGTTACTTTTTTTTCCTAAAGGAGGTATTGTAATTGCGAAAAAATTTTCATCGAAATTTCAACCTAAATATCCATTTTACTTATCCCTGAATCGATTTAGAGCAGTTTTTCGACTATTTTTCACGTGCATATTTGCTTGTGAACGTACGAACAACCGAAACATTTATTTTGACTGTCCTCGAGTTAAGTCGTTAAAGATTGAGATTTGCGCGTTGGCTTTGAGTGGGATCTAGTTGTCCAACTCCCTTTTGGGTTGCTCTCGGATGTTCTAAATGCTGCCCCTTTTTCGAGGAAATCAGTTTTAATTTCAAAGCAAACTTAAGTGGTTCTATAACTTGGCTGCCACTTGGCGATATATCGTCAAGTTTTCGCGACCAACTTGGCGACAATTTGCTGAAACAAATCTGAGTTCAATATGGCGATATTGCCAAAGTTTTGAGAATGATGTCCAATTTGTCGATGTTCAGAAGAGGAATCATTGAAAAACATTTTTTTTGCATTGATTCCTGACAAACTAGAGTGTAATTACTTAAAGTGTTTTCATGGATGCTAGAGGATACGCAAGTATTCTTTTATTTGAAGTCCACACCACATTTTTTTTGTTCGTTTGTTTGCTTATTTTTCCTTCCCGTTCTAACGGAATATCTTTGTTCTTATTTTAGGAGTGAGTTCTGGGTTATTTCCGATAGTGTTGAAATTAAAACAGAGAGAGAGAGCAACACAAACATGTCTAATAACATATTACGTATTTTAAAATTCATAAACAATGAAGTAGTTAATTTAAAACTACATGCATCTAAAAATGCATCGTATGCGACAAACTGCATGCACGAATAATTATTTCAGACAAGTATGGCGGAAATAGAATTTTAATTTTCTGACAAACTTTATTTAAAATAAATAAATAAACAAATCAATAAAATTAAAAACTACTGTAAATATACCATGGACCTCATTTTTTTTAAATTAAAATTTAGTGCAACAAATGACGCTTTTTCAGCACTACGCCTTATCGAAACTGGAAAAATACTTATTTTACAAATTGTGCAAAGATCGTCAGAAAGCAGCATTGGCTCGAAATTTCAATGCAATTGCGGCAAATCAAGAAATTTTGAAAAAAAAAAAAAAAATTACAATTTTTTAATATAAGCTCTGCGCTTGAAGGTATCTCTTTCACCATTTCCCTCATAGAAATTTAAAATATTGACCGCTTTGCTTATGCTGCCATCTATTGCGGAATTGTTCAACAAAATTAATAATTTATTTATAAACTACATTTATTTATGCAGTTTTACTTTATTTCATTAAAAAAAAAAATCTTTTTTGTTCAGTTAATCTACACAGTGATCAATAGTATCGTTAAATGGTGGCGAAAAAATAAGCAATGGCATTTCATGTCAAATCGGCAAACAAAAAACTAAATCTGACTATTTTAGAATTTTATAAAACTTTCTCTTTGATAGCTTAAATTTATATATATGCATCTATCTATCTATCATAGTGTGTGTGTCCCTTTTTTTACTTGCCAGCAGTGTCTAAAAATTCTGTAGTGGCTCTTCTATGGAGCCTGCATTTATTAAATCAACTTAGTGATAATTACATTCCGTTTCCTTTTATATGTTCCTTAAATGATCTTGGAGAAAAAACTTTTCTCAAAAAATAATAATAATAATAAACAAGTAAATAAATAAAATTTCAGAGGAAATAAAAGTTCCCCAATGCAAACTTTTTTAGCATTATCTTATATCGGTGTCGATTATTTATTTTTCAGTAGGGTCAGAATATTTAATTTTGCTTTCCTTCCATTTTTTGTTTTCAATTTCTTAACATTAATGAATTTCGCAGACAGAAACCTCAATAAAAATGACTTTTTCCCTCACAATTTTTAAAAGATAGAATTTTTAAAAAGTTATTATTATTTTTTTAATTTTAAAATTCTAAGGAGAAAAATGTTTTTGAAAAAAATACAAATTGCATATTAAAGTGCATGTGGTTGGCTTTAAAATGAGCTTGTATACAACACTGTAACTATAACTATTATAAAACTTAAAATATAAAAATTTAAAGCAGATTTTACGATACCGTAAAATTGGGTGTATAGGAACAGCGGGGTCAATCGGAACAAAACTTCCCGACCGTACAACGAAATTCTTCATAAATAAACTATTGGGTATTTTTCACCATGAATTTTTTTCTTAGTAAGGTAAGATCATAGGGAGTAGGAAAAAATTACTTTTGTCAATCTGGCAACGCTATTGGCTTCTAAGGAGGGCTGCACGTGGAACGCTAGAAAACATCACATTTCCATAGACTGCAAAACTTCATATGCAAGATCAAACCTTCTTATATTTAAAAACTAAGAGTGGTATGTTTCAATTATACATGTATCTGAACAACAGAATACCGCATTAGAATTTACATTTTTTATAAATTGTGTCATAAAAATGAAGAATTCTGAAAAATGGCATAGAAAAAAAATTTGCGGGGTGAATCGGAACACTTAGTTCTGCTGTTCCAATTCAAACTTATTTGAAGGAAACTTTGAAAAATCAAGATTCTAACCCCAATTCTTCTAATCAAGACAAGGACAAGGTTTTATTACTGTTTATCCCTTCTCGTGAGCAACTAGATCTTAGAATGACAAACAGTTGCAGATTTCAAAAGATTTTTTCTCCAGGAGACTTCTTTTTACTTAAAATACGAGGGGGAAAGTCACATAGACTTTATGTAGCAAAAATCCAGCACACAGACAGTGATGAATAAGCGTAAAAAGCTTTCAGGACAATCCCCGAAACCCAGAGATTTCAAGAAACTAAAGAAAAGGCAGAGTTCATCCCAGGAGATGTTATGAAAAAACTTAAGCCAAGTCACAATTGCTAGTTTTAAGGACAAGTACATATTTGTGGACGACATGAGTGACTTCCATTCATGTTAAATCTTTGTATTTCAATTCAAAAGCATTTCTTAAAATTACTTTTCATTTTTCATAAGTTCAAAATTATTTTGAATTTTGACAAATTATACACGTTTACTATTATTGAAATTATGCATTTATTTGACAGTAATTGTCTGTTCTTATTCTCCCCCATCAATATTACTCATTTTGTACAGGTTAAATTGAAAAAAAATAAAAATTTTAACAAGTGTTCCGATTGACCCCTATCAGCGGGGTGATTCGGAACACCCATAATTTCCTATATATTTTAATAATAATTTTTCAAAATGCTTTGTCTTCGCTTGGAATATCAAAAGTAAAGCAAGACCGAAGTTTTTACCCAAAAAATCAAATTAAAAAAAAAAATCTTTTAACTACTTTTTTTACAATCAAAGCTGAAAAGTGTTCCGATTAACCCCATTTTACGGTATTTGCAAAAAATACTGTAATTGCTAATTAGATTTCACTCCGACCATGATCCCATTCTGAACATTTTTTGAAAATTTTACATTAAATAAATTACACTAAAAACCCCTTTTCGCTGAATTTTTAAAAGATACTGCTTAAAGTTTTTTATTTTGAAATAGTGTGGGGAACAATTTTGTTTTTGACAATCATACAAATGGCATACCAATAAAAGTACAATGTAGGTTTTTTTTTTTTTTTTTTTTTTTTTTAATAAGCTGTTATACAACTCCGTAGTTCCCATAGAATTTGAACTGTAGCATTTTTAAGCACTGCATACAAGAAGATTTTGAACGAATTAAATAGAACAAAAATAAAAAATAAAAAAATATCGTCATTACTAGATAGTTTTAAATATATATATAAGTTTTTGTCGCCAAAGAGTAAGATTTCTAAAACTTTTGATGAATGAAATGGTCAGATTAAGTATTTTGTTTCAGCACGGAATAACCCAGAACTTTCAAAACGGCATTAGTATTATTATTATTTTGCAAAAATAAAAGAAACGAGAAGAAAATCAGTGCATTTATGATGCCTTTGACATCAAAATTATTGTTTTTAGAGTGAAAAATCTTTTTCATCAGCCGCTTCAAATTAAATTCCATTTTCAGTTTCCATTTAAAGAGAAATCATTTTCTAATTGAATCGGCAGTTTGAAGAAGGGAACGAAGACCAAAATTTTAAAATTGGGTTTTTTCGTGATTGTATATCTCCTACTGTGGTTACACTACACATGTTAGTGAGAAGAAAGGAACAAAAATCAACCTCCAACATTGATTGACGCATCAGCATTTAAATCTGTGAGTTGGTGGAAGAAAGGAACAAGTCAGGTCTTTGTTCCCTTCTTCCAACTAATTACGCAAACCTAAGGCTAGGGAGCAGCACTGTTGCCGTGAATCTTTATCATTTGGTTGGATAACAAATTCTATCATAACCTACCTATTTTGTTTTGATAAAAAATTCAGTTTTGAAATTTCTTAGTGAAAGTTCGCAAATATGTCATCCATGTTTAATAAACATATTTTTTGATTATGTTGTCGTCCTAATCAATTTTTTTAAATATTGTTACAATAATCTTTTCAATAAACAACGATCAGTTTTTCAATACAAACT
>JAXGGA010010955.1:0-44571 GCA_038373865.1 Uloborus plumipes
TTTTTATTTGCTAGGGGACGCACTCCACCCTAATTTGTTCTCATTTCTTCATGAGATTGGTTTTATCTATCTGATTTAGTGGTTTTACCTGTCTTGTTGAAGTCGTCCTTGTTTCTTAATTGTTTAATAGGTTTTAGCCAAATTTTTTGCTACTTTTTTCTTTTGCGTTTTTAGTTAGAATTTTAAACTTTGTAAATATGTCTCATTGTGAAATGCTTTTTAATCTTTTAATACTTAGCTCCTTCGTATTTTAGATCATTTCTGCAACTCATCACTTTTAAACAAAACTATCGTTTGGCGCAGTATAGTCTACAAAGGCTTTTGCGGCATTAAAAATAATAAAACCAACCAACCAACAAAATGGATAAATTCCATTTGCACCGAAATCTATTTTTGATTATCTCTGCAGTTGCTCATTTCTTCAGAACTTCAATCAATATTGGCGAAAAGGTTTTCGGTTAACTTGTTCTGGATTATCAAGCCATCACTGTTGAACAGTCTCCTTCTACACATCTTTTAGGGGTTTAAAAACACTGACATTAGTAGGTTGCAACATGTGTGTACTGTTAGGATGCAGTGCCACTAGAACTATTCCATATTTGCTGCATAAATTGCTGGTTTCAATTGTTAAATATGAGTAATGTCCATCTATGAAGAGTAGGGTAGGTGGGGGCAAAGCCCTGCAATTTCCGGTTTTTTCACCATAGCGACCAGCCAGGAGCTGATTTACTCGAAAATTCAGTTGTGGGTTTTAGTTTGGGATCTTATCTTCAAATACTGGAAACATCAATCAAATCCTATCATTAGTTTTGGAATAATTCGAATAATAAATTTAAAAAAAAATGCAGGGCTTTGCCCCAGTTTATGGGGCAAACCCCTGCAGTGCAGGGATTTGCCCCAATTTGCGAGGTATGGAATAAAAAAAAATACTACTGCCAAAAACTTTCAAAATAGTCTTTTAATTTGTCATAAAATAAAGGGAAATGCTTGAATACATAGGTAACTTTGAAAAAGTAAACTAGAAAAGACTAGTCAAGCCGAAAAAAAACATGAAAGTAAAAAATTACTTACTAGGTACTAAAAACTTCCAAAATCCGCTGGAAGGTTAATAGTTGAGGATAAATATTTCATAGTTGGACTTAAAATGGAATGAAAAATGCGAAAATATTATCCAGTGCTAACTGGGGCAAAGCCCTGTACTCGAGGGTTGCAGGGACTTGCCCCAAATGACCTGCAGGGATTTGCCCCGTTTGAAGTACGGGAAATGGTGGATTGGTAGGGCTAGTTGACGAGAAGAAAAATCAAAATCAATCCACAGCATCAAGGGTTAGTCACAGTGCTATTCATCGATAATTAATTGATACGTTTGGTAAAACCCTATCTCACATAACATTGAACTGAAGTATGAAGTAAATTACATCAAAACCATGAAAAACGAACTCACCTCATTTTCTCCTCACGTTGCCTTCTCAGACGCTACAGCTTTTATCGGTGGACACCTGTTGCAATTCCTCAACTGCACCCTGGCGGCCGGTTCTCAAATCTAAGGCGGTCTATTCAAAAAGTCGATGCAGGGCTTTGCCCCGTGCAGGTCTTTGCCCCCACCTACCCTACTACTGGTTTCTCTCTAATCCTTTCTCGTATAAAAAAGGTATTGTGTGATTCTCTGAGTAATGCACGGGACTTAGTAAGTTATTCTGTGGGTTATCGAAGTAACTGTCAATTAAATATGGGATTAACTGCTATGTTTTGATAGTATATTAAAGCATGCATTATTTTTTGAAAGCATTCGTTAGCTGGAAAAAAAAGAAACTTAGGATAACGCACTTGACGCACTATGCCAAACTGTCTACCGTCGCAGAGCAAAACAGCTAGGCAACCCTTAAGCGCGTACTTCCCTCTCGCCAAACCTTGCTCTCCGCGCCAAAATCTAAAGAAAGGCGAATGAGGCATTGCGGCTTCGTGGTGTAGGAGAAAGAGATTTACTACCGTTTTCTTACAGAGGGAGAATTCTATAAGATTTTTTTACAACGTCTATTGTGTAGGAAAGATTTTTATTTTTGCTGCTGGGAACTATATATGTTTGTTCATCAACTTTTTAAATTTCATTAGTTTTACATTTTAATTTCTGGATTAAATTTTCGTACATTAAAGCATTTTTTCCACTTCTATTGTAAGCAAATTTTAGAAATTTTGCACATAAATATGATCCCATACTTCTATGCAAAACTCTACGAAAGCAATTACATTAAATGCTTTAGTGCGGCTTAGAACAACGTGCTTCAGACTTCTAATAGTCGCTTTTGCAAAACTATTTGTATTATGGTTCCTGGTAAGTAGAGTGCTCCTCATATGCAATGCCCATTCCGTTTTTCGTTTCAAAAATTCAGCAAAACGCTTTGCAAAGTTGGTAAATGCCTAGTGCTCGTTTTTGATATCTTCCACTGCTTTACGAAATTCAGTTTTCGCGTACAATGCCTATAAAAGGAAAAACTAAATATATATCTATCTTAACATATAAAGTTACATATACTTGTGCTAAATTTATAGAGTTATATTGTTAGATGTTATTATTATTTTACTCAGTATGAGTTAGGTGGAAAGGTTTTACTCCCCCTCTACCCATTTTTTTTTATTGTGCGGAATGTTTTAAGAACTCCTTTCCTGGATTACGCTTGCATGTTAATGATGATATTAAACGAATTTTTCAATGCACGAATAACAATTAATGATCTTCGTTCTCCATTTTGTTTCGAAAATAGGTAAATTTATCTTAAATATTTATTTAATACTTAGTCAAAAATCAACTTGATATAGTGTAATAGTATTTTTGTATTCCAAATGCCTTTTTTATTAAAAAAAAAAAACGAATCAATTATTAGTAGTAGTTAGTTTCGTATTGATTCAATAATCTTTCGAACTATATTGAATTTTCAGTTGGGATATGGCAACCTCGATAAGAATTATTATTTAGCTGAATGAGCACAAATTTTACATAGTGCGTACATTCTTTATTTGAGCTAAAAGGAATGGGCGTATAGTTTTTTAGGTAAGCAAATTGTTGCTACCAGTTACGTCCCTATTTTATAGCTCTTGGGCGAATTTGAGGTATGAACTTAACTTTTATATATAGGGTCACCTGGGGTATTTCCTGGTCAAAAGGCATTAACATCCAATAATCACAAAATCTATCTAAGTTAGAGTTTCAAATTTTGGTATGGAGGAAGTACATTGGGATGTCCATCGAATAAAATATTCATGTTATCAACAATACATAATGAACTTTAATAATTGTCGTTAATTAGTGACCAGGAATTACCCCAGAGATGGGGTAATTCCTGGCCACTTAAAGGGCAATTATTGGTCACTCACATGATTGATGCAAATACACACATTTTGTAAGCACATTATTAATACAATTTATTAAACTAATTCGATAAAGAATTTATTTATATTTATAGCTAATTAAACACTGTATTTAGTTTTTTAAGGAAGAATGCAATTTTTTTCAACATAATATCTTTACTTAATAAAACTTAGCCAAAATACTTTTTGTACACTTTGTATGCAATAGCTACAGCTTTTATATCTGTTGTGAATGAATCTTCACCTACCAAATAAATAGGTTCATAAAAAATATGGTGCACATGCACCATACACACTGAGCACGTGCTTCTGTCTGTTATGAACAGGTTAAGGTGAGCAGTTAAGTGAATTTTACAATGCAGTTACAGTTACGCATTTTTCTTAGTATAATTAAGAATAATTATTAAAATTTATAAACTAATTGAATGAAATTTAACAAAGAAAAATTCAGTATATTGTATACTTATCATTAACAGATAAGAATGTTAAATTGCGGTTGCAGTTAACTTTGCAGTTAAGGCTCACAGAGTTACATATAGTTTAAATCAATGACATATGTCAATAATAGGCGAAATAATAATTCATAAATATTAAAAAAGTTACTAACCAGGAATTACCCCACTGACCAAGAATTACCCCAGTAACCAGGAGCAATATTTGGAGCCTTCCTGAAAATTATTCAAAACAATAATGGTAAATCCAAAACTATTTTTCAGTAACTGACATAGTACCTAATTCAACCAAAAAGAGAAAAAAGAAAAATATTCAGAAGTTTGAGTTTGATCACGATCTTTGTAAAAATGTATCAAAACTAAGGCAATCTTGTTTTACGAAATTTAACAAGCGATTTTAAAAATATTTTTTTTTTCAAACTAAATGCACAGTCAACTCATAATTAAGTAATGAATTACAATGAAGATAGTTCAGAGTACCTCTGTGATGTTTTTCATTTTGCTGAAGGATTATTAAGACATAAAAAGGACTGTGACCAGGAATTACCCCAGAAACTTGCTGACCAGGAATTGCCCCGGGTAATCTTACTGCAAAATTACTTAGCTTCGGAAGCAGTTTCATCAATATTCTCCCTTCTAACGGTATGTTATTAGCTCCGCTCTTCAACGAGCGCCATTTGGCCCGTGCCCCGTGGAAATGGCATATCAGTTGATAGCTTGTAGCCATACCTGGGCCAAAGTTTGCTTGTCGGCAATAGAATCGCTTGTCATAAAGAATTTCAAGAGTTTAAGAATAGAGTAAATGAAGAATTTATTGTAACTTGTACATAAGTTTTTATCTAAGTTGCTAAACATGATATTTTATGATGGAACGAAGTCTACATTTTATTATAGTATTATGTATAGAACAGTTATTACCTCTTTGGAACCAAATGCTTCCGGGAAATTAGACTTTAAAAGATGAAATGCTTTTTCATAATTTTCCATTGATCGACTTTTGTGGATGAATACTGCTATTGGAATGGCATCAACACCAGATGCTGTCAATATCACAATGAGTTGGTTGGTTGGTTTGATTGGGTTTATGGAGCAAGAGCCTTAAACAAGCTACACTGCGTCCACTTCACAACTGCTTGTTAAATCTACAAATATAATTTCTCCAGTATAAATCAGGCCACATACACTCCAGGGCCCCCCGTACCTACCACAATTCGAGGTTTAACCGGGATAGGACTCTGAAGAGAGCTCTGTTCTTTTTTCAACCAGAACCAAGGGTCGAGCAAACCCTTGGCCCAGCACCCCCAAAGGTATCGTTTCCCTTGGAGGACTTTGTGACCACGACATTTTTTACGTCCCCCAGCCGCCATTAATCAAAACGGTCGATCTTTGATCGGCTGGGATCGAACCCAGGTCCCTCCGGACACGAGTCCGACATCTTACCGATCGGGCTAGCGCGGCCACCACATAAATCAGGCTTAGGGTTCGTTTCATAATAAGTGTTAAGACTAACTGCCTAGGGATAGGAATCATCCAATTTTATTACTGAACCTAGAAATACATTTTGTTAGTTTTTTTTTTTTAAATAAATGTTATAATTAAAAGAGTACAGGATATTAATTTTTTTTTCTTGCAATTTGTCCAATGGATCACATACAGGTCCAAAATTTCATTGTCTGCAAGTGTCCAACATGGATCGAAGTTGCCGTTACGTCGGATTCATTGAAGCATTTACTAGATCTTCCAATGCGGTTTCATGACACATAATTTTTAGAAGCATTTGCATGTAAGGCGTGGGGCCACAATAATTCAATAAAACGCTTAGTAATATCGTATTCAAACTCCTGGAGTTTTTTCAGTTCGTAGAGATCCAAGTGAATGAAGGTCTCTTTGAGGCGAATCGATTCGTTTGAAGAACAGTCGATCTTTTGTAAATGCACGCAATCTGTCTTGTTTAAGGGAAGTCGGTACCCAATAGCACAGGCTTTTACACTAACACCACTTCAATGTACCTTTTCTAAAAAACTACTGGTCCAATCTCCCTAAAATTTTTTACACTACTTCAGAATAAGTGTAGAATTATTTTAAGGTTAAGTTTTTCATGAAAAATTAAATAGAATATTGTTTAAAAAATAATTTCAATGGTGCTCATTTGCTGAAATTACACTAAATTCGCAGTTTTTCGATGTACCTTTTTACAAAAAGTACTTTAAGTATCACATTGAAACTTATAACACACTTATAAAACATATGTGACATCAATCTGAGGTTAAGCTTTTGGAAAAATATATTTCCCAACAAAAAATATAATGCAATTAAAATATCTCTCCGAAAGTCACGAAAATATCGGTAAATATCCTCAGATTTGCAGATTTTAAAAATTATTTTCACATTAAACTAAAACACTCTTGACCTCAGATTAATCCTTTGGATGGGTACAATATTTCAGAAAAAAAAAAAAAAATAAAAAAATGCAACAGTTTTTCAGAAAAGGTACATCGAACTTTTAAAACAGACATTCCGAGAAAAATGCATTTTAAGAAAAAAATAGTACTCGCAGAATAAATGCTAGCCCCAAATGTCTTTTTTAAAACTATATTATGCTGCTAATAGGTTATCTTTGCTGTTGTAATTATTAAAATTTCTTTTTCTTTTTTAAATTTGTTACAGGCAAGTAAATTGTATTTTAATGAAGCGTTTCTCGTTGAGCTATATTATTCTCCGATTTTCGAATAAACTGATTTGAGTGTATAACATCTTGAAAAGCTGTAGTTTTACAATATTACTAGCCTTAAATCATTCAGTACTATTCCAGATTCTATAAAAAATAAATAAATAAGTACATTGACTCTTCAATACAACAGCAAAGGTACTTTAAACTTTGAACTAATATCATCGAAAACTGACTTTCAAAAAAACTTACCTTATTCTCATTAGTACATACCAGACTGGTATGCAGGTTTTTTCGAACCATTCTGCTGTTCTTCCACTTCTCTCCTTCTTTTAAATCTTCTTTCTACTCTTTTCTCCTTTGTTTGTTGCAAAAAGGCATACTTCGCTTTGGCCAGACGCTCCTCGTCAAGTCGCTTCATTGCGCGTTTCATAAAAAATCCTGGTTCAATGTCTAGCTCTTGCAATACCTTTAATTTTGCTATGTTACCTACATTGAAACAAGCAACAGCATCATGTGTTCCGAAGGAAAGGGTTTTTAGTTGTACAAATGTAGATTTGGGTACTTTAGACCAAATGACATTATTTATGCTCTCATTTGGGTTTTGGGTCTTCCCATGCAAGCATTTTTTTAAAAGCTCAGGGTGAGCTAGGGCTCGAAAAATGGGTCTCATCTCTTCGACAACAGCCACAGGAAGACTATGTTGATGGTTGAAGCTTTCTTTCTTTGCGACAGCTCGCTGGTACCCACACCACGATTGTTCTCCCTCAGGGCAAAACCCGTGTTGTGGTTTTTCATCGGATGACACCTTGTGGAGAAAAATCGCCCACACAGCTTGGATCATGGCCTTTAGACTATGAAGATTCCGCTTGATGGCTAGGCCATAATACTTTTGAATTGCATCTATTTGCACATCAGTTAATCGGTTTCTCCCACCGAGAACTTTTCCATCGGATAGGACTTTTCCTTTCATTTTGTCTTTCAATTTTCTGAGTCTTGCACCCATGCGCTTTTCCACATGTCCAACGCATTCAAGTTTCTCAATTTTGCAGTCATTCCCATAAATTGATCGTGAATTCACAGCTTCGTATGCTTTGGAGTCCCCGTCACCTAAATATTGGACATAACGTGCCCCATACTGCTTGACTAACCGTCCAAAAATGGCAACAGCCCCTTCAACTTCCATTTGTCCACTAGAACCGTGAAAATTTTTTGTGCAAGTCACCATGTGGTTTGATTAGTCCTTGCATGTGCAATATTTCGAGAGGATTTCGACATCGACTACTTTGCAAGTGTCCACTCTAGTTGCTGTCACAACACCATTCAATGACGTGAAGCCACGCTTCTGCCAACTTCCGTCGATGGCGACTGCAAGATCAGTACTGCCATTTACTTCGATTGCTTCTTTAGCCGCATCAACCATCGTTTCCTTGCATACTTTCTTGACAACTGTTTCGAAGCAGTCGTTATAACTGGCAAATCTAGTTGGGGGATTGGGCAGGTTCATAATCCCACAAAACATCTTTCCCGCTTCAGCCCCCTTTCCAATGGATCTCAGTGCATACACCAATCTGGAATTCACTGTATAAACTTTAGTGTTCACAGAATTAGTCTCTGACGTGCAGAATTTGCATTCATAATCACCATTAGTACAATTTAAGGTGATGTTGAGGGCCAAGCCTGAGTTGGTTTCAACTGACATTTCAAGTCCAGCATCACAGTTTTTACACCTGACATGTTTCTGAAAAATTCCAGCTAAAATTCTCAGATTAATAATCGAGTTTACCTCATTATCTGTAGAACAATCATCAGCATCTGCATAGCTTTCATTTAAATCTTTTAATTTCTTTTCACTGGAACATTTATTATTGCCAGCAGATTCTTGATTTGAAGTATGAAGATCAGCGTCTTCGTTGTTTGTTTTCCTCGGATAATATTTGCCTTTTCGCTTCTTGAAAGCCTTTGCCGTGCTTCGAGGCATAATTTTATTAACTAAACAGCAAGGAATTACTTAAAATATTAATTTCACTGCATAAAAACAGTTGAAAAATTATTTACACAGCGATCACCAAGTAGCAAACAAACTAAAACGAATATCTAGCACGTGCGATCAACTTACGAAAGCAAGCTCAGAACAGTAAACAATCCTTCGAATACAGTTGCAGTTAAAACTTAGCAGTGGCTAAACCATCCGCAGTTAGAAAAAAAAAGATATTATACAAAGTAGAGACTGCATTAGGAAAACAGCTTACGAACAGTCCCATGTTTACATTTGAAACGGAAGATGGGCGTGGCATTGTCCCTTTAAACAATTTCCAGACATATTAAAAAAATAATTTTAATAACTTCCAGTTCGCGTAGAGACAAAAGTAATACACCGTTGGAAAGGAAATAATTCAAAGAATAAAAATAAATAAAAATCCGAAAATCGATTTTTTTGATGTTTTTCGGTACCAACTTCCCTTAATACAAGAAGAGCATTATTTGCAACAAACGATGAATCGTTGTAGACGAGGTTGACGTGATGAATTTTTTGTACGAAATGGTACCACGTACTGGGAGTTATTACAATTCCCTCTTTGGTTGGAATGCGTTTTCCATTTTCATTTCTTAGCGATCCAAGCGAATGAAGGTCTCTTTGAGGTGAATCGATTCGTTTGACGAACACGCAGTCTGTCTTGTTTAATACAAGAGCATTATTTGCAACAAACGAGGAATCGTTGTACATGAGGTTGACGTGATGAATTTTTTTGTACCAAATGGTACCACGTACTGGGAGTTATTACAATTCAATTTTTGGTTGGAATCCGTTTTCCATTCATATTTTTATAACGTCGAATATTCACACGCAAATCCTCATTAAAGTCTTTAATGCAGCACGCCATGTTGTCGCTTAGATGAAAATAAGATGTTGGAATTGCATTTTCAGATTGATCAATAAGTAATTCGCTTTTTTTCATACACTTGTCTAACCAGTCATTTTCCGGAATATTATCATTAGAAGAAGTATTTTGAACTTTCATTTTCTTTGCTTGGTTAACAGCATACATTTTCGAGATTTATTTTCAATGCGCTCAAATTATTATTTGTGACACAGTCTAAAAGAGAATAATTTTAAAATTTTATTTTGTGGGAACCCTAGTTATGTAGGCATTGCTGGCAATGATTCAGCCGATACAGCTGCCAAGGCTGCAAGTGCCCGTGTTGAAGACCTTGTTCCTTTTGAAGTCATCAAGAACTGCATTACAGACAGTATTAACAACCACTGGCAGAAGGACTGGGATGGGGAAACACAACTAACTGCAATAACAACAGTCATCCTCTGGTTATTCAATCTTTCCTCTTATACAAAAGCTTAAAACAAAATAATTTTCAAATCTTTTTCTGTTGGATCCCAGGTCATGTAGGTATTACAGAGAACGAGGCAGCCGATACAGCTGCTAAAGCTGCAGACATTATAATCGATGATCCTGTTCCTTTCAACGATATTAATAATGTCATTTGCGAAAGTCTTAACGCCCATTGGCAGCATTTCTGGAATGCTGAAATTCATAAAAAATTACGCTCCATCCAGCCCTCGACGAAAGGTTTTAGGTCATTGCAGCTTACCAGGAGACAACAAGTTTTAATATCTCGACTCTGCATTGGTCACACAAGGTTCACCCACAAACACCTCTTGTGCCGTGAACCTGCTCCAACATGCCGAGCATGCAATACTACTCAAACAGTGGTACACATTCTTAGTAACTGCCCTAATTTTAATCACGTTCACCATAAATATTTTAACAATCCATCTTTAAAGGAGTTGCTGGGGGACACACTCCACCCGAGTTTGTTTCCCTTTCTTCAGGATATTGGCTTTATGTGTCTGATTTAGTACTTTTACTTGGTCCTTAATTTTGTGTCGTCTTTGTCCCGTTCAATGTGTTTCTAGTTTTAGAATTTTAAACTTCGTGTATGTGTTTCTTTTAAAAATGTTTTTAAAATTTTTAGAAATTTTGGTTTTAACATATTTTTATTGGTCCAGAGCAGTCTATAAGGCTCTTATGCCAAAGAAACAATTAAGTGAAAATCACTTGACTATTCCTGTTTTCGTCTAATCATTTGAAATTTTAAATCTTCAATGTGTCTTGCTTCGAAATGTTTTTAAAATTTTAGAAGTTTTTATGTGCATTGCATTTTAGATAATTTTAGTTCTGACATATCTTTTTTTTTTTTTTTTTCATAAAACCATAGTTTGGCGCAGAAAAACCTACTAAGGCTCTTGCGCCAGTAAACATAAAAAAACCAACCAACCAACCAAGAAAAATGACTTGAAATAAAGCATTTGGCTCAAGACTTGGTATATGAATGCATTTAAGCGGGGTCTCTCAAGAAAAAAATATTACTTAAAGACAACTAGAATCCATAAGAAAAGGAACGTCTTCACTCCTTTCTTCTAAAAGTCGAAGCAAATTACCACTGCCACTTTTCCATCCTCGAAGAGCTTGCCCTGTGATATTAAGTAGCGAATGGAACTGATTATACACTGCGATTCAAAAGTTTAGACAAAATGCGAATATGTGAATAAAAAGAAAACTATTCAACGAAATGCTTTCAAATTTCTACTGCAGGTACACAATATGGTCCCAAATACGTGTCTGGAGTTCTTATAACTATAACTGGAATCAAATTTTGGATATTAAAGAAGATAGTTTTTTACATTGTTGCAAAAGTTTAGACAATAGTCAGATTTTATGCAAATATCCCTTGAAATGTGATTGGTGGAGGAAATGCGGGACTGTATTATTCATTTATAAAATGCAGAGATTGCTGAACAAATAATCAAAATCTCAAAAACTCTTTAGTTCTCGTGTAAAGAAGATGAGAAAGTTTTGAAGCCGAAATTTGAAAATGAACCTACTTTATTAATTTTTTGTCTTTTAAATCGGCTCTAGTATGGTAGTACATTGTTTTTTACTTTGTGGAGAGCAAATTCAGACATGCGTATCGATCAAAAAGTCCAAGAAAAATTATATTTCTTAATGATGAAGGAATTGAAAAAACAGCTCAGACTGACGATTCGCCCCTTAATCCTACAAAACTTCAACTTGGGTCAAAAACAGCACCTGACAGCATAAGGAGATGAACATCTGAATCGGAATGCATAAAAAAAACAAAGAATTGTGCCTGAGCCTTTTAGGACAGAGTGTCCCAAATAAGCCAGATTTTAATGTGAAAAGCAGCATATGTATCATCGTGACTAAAAATGAATGTACTTTCTTTGATAAAAATTATTAAAATTGGGATGCCTAGATGGATTATAATTCTTTTTGCGGACTTGAGAAATATCCAATGATCATATGCTGTGCTGTTTTACCAATAAAATCTGGCTTATTTGGGACACTCTGTCCTAAAAGGCTCAGGCACAATTCTTTGTTTTTTTTATGCATTCCGATTTAGATGTTCATCTACTTATGCTGTCACGTGCTGTTTTTGACCCAAGTTGAAGTTTTGTAGGATTAAGGGGCGAATCGTCAGTCAGTCGTCGTCCCCCCCCCCCCCCAAAGTGAGTCCTGGCTACGACCATGAATAAAAATGAAACTTTTAAAAATGGACTTAATATTTCAACCTTTGTTTAGGGTTTTTCTTTCTTCACATGTGGGTAAAAAAAATAAATAATAAATAAAAGCAGGAGTCGGGAGTCGGAGTCGAAAGTTTTAAAATGCCGGAGTCGGAGTCGACTATTTTTCCTCCGACTCCGCAGCCCTGCCTATGAGTGGGGGGGGGGGGTAGATGCAGAATTGGAGAAGTTATAGTCGAAGGTACAAATTGCCTTGATGGCTGTGTTGTTGCCCCTTTGGCCAGTGTGTGGAAATGCCTTGATGGCTAGGTTGCCCACTTGGCTTGCCCCTTTGGCTCTTGGTTGCCCACACGAATTTTGGATGCGTGGTGGTGGGCAGGAATGGAAGGAATGTGGCCAAAGATGGCGAAAGGCCAATTAGCGCTCTAATTGAGCTACAGACAATTATTATATGTTAAAATGAAGGTCTCCATGAGATGCGTTCAGGGGTCTGGGGGGGAATGAGTGTTAGCGAAAAGACTCTAGGAGCACTTCTTGACCTCAAAAGTGCGTTTGAAAAAGAGCAAAAGTTAATTTAATTGATTAAAAATACAAAATGGGTGGATTAAAGTGGGTAGCGGGTTGGGATGGGTAGATTAGAGTTTGAAAAAGAGATGGGCTCTGGAAAAAATTTAACTTTGCTATTTGAAGCACAGTTATAGGGAAATTAAAAAGGGGGCGTGGTTACTGGGCTTCTACGGGTGAAAACTATTAAATTCCGGTGCGAGGGGCTTTGTGGGCTTCTCGCGGGTCCAAAGACACCAAACACGGGGAGGATCGGTTGGTAATTAAGGGAGTTGGAAAATTAAGGGGGGCTTATTAACGTAATAGTTAAAATATTTAAAAAGTGGTCAATTTAAAGTTTTTATTGGTGAATATGGTACCTAATCTAATAGGTTACCGATATCCCCGATAAAAAAGAAAACTTTGATAAAGGGGCCTAAGTTATTAGGCCCCTAGTTAATACCCTTCATAAAACATACATACATTGAATATAACGATAAATGAGAGGTGCAAATGGGTGTTATGAGTATACAAAAATTTGTTTCAACAATAAAAAATTTAACTTTGTGGTATGCAGAGGTACAATTAAAGATTTACAGAACTGTACGTTACGAAAATTACTTCGTAACAAAAGCAGGTAAATGGATGGGACTGATTTTAAAGATGTCGCAGGTGGGGCTTAAAAGCAGACTATGCTTAAGGTGTAAGCCCCCCTTACAAGATAGAAAAAATGTAGAACTCACAGTGGCTGGATGCTGTGGAGGTACTAGGCGAAGTTCCCGGTAGGCCAGGTGGAGTTGCAGCGGTGGTGGGATTAGAGTCTAGAAGATTCTAAGTCCGTAGGCATGCGCAGAATGGATTGAAGTCGGAGGTCACTGTTGCTAGGCGGTGTTGAGCACGTGGGGAAGTCACTGTAGACGCGGCAATTGAAGAATAGGCCTAATAGTTATTCTAATACAAACCCTCCGACCGAGGGAATGGTGGTCTGCGCAGGAGCAGTTGGGCACTTGGTGGACTTTGTTGAAATTCGGAGCTGCTGGTCACTGATCTCTAATCCATTGGAGAACCGGGAAAATCGGCTGGTCACTGATCTCTAATCCATTGGAGAACCGGGAAAATCGGCAAAGTCCGAAAGATGAATTCTTGTTTGAAAATCAATAAGTTCCTTACCGATTGGAGGATGGAGGCATGGAGGGAGTCTATTGATAGCTTGCGTTGCAGGGCAGGTTCAGGTGAGGTTGGATGGTCCGGGCTATTGTAGTTTATGGGATATAGGGCTTTGAAGATTCCCCCATGTTAAAGGGGGAGGGGGGGTGCGACGTAATGTTAAAAACGGGAGCTCTCCAAGGCGCAGCTTTGCGCGGCTATATCTCAGCAACCACTGGGCCGATTTACGAAAACTGCGGCTCGAAATGTTCGTCTCGGTTTGCTCTATCCAGCGATGTTACTTTTGATGACATGCGGTAAAAATTGCTGCGGTGAACCAAGTGGTTTTTAGGAGCTCTGGCGAAACACGTCCGCTCTCGATGAAGGCAGGGGCTGCTCTAGTTGCTGAAGACATCACCCCCGAGGGTCCCCCGTACCCATCACGTTGGTGATTTTACAGTTCGGAGACCCTCGGGAAGAGAGCAGCCCCCACCCCCACCGAGCCCAGGAGCGTCCTACAGAGCGTTTTTATTAAGAAACCAAGAGTTACAATTGATAGCCATGTGTGTTAACATGTTGGCTTCGGGGACGTGAATATTGACATCAGGTTGACCAGAAACATAGCCCCCCCGTTGTCCGTTTACCTTGTCGTGGTGGGGGGGCTTGCGGTGTGGTGAGTTCGGGGCGAGCTCTTGGGCGGAGTCGTGACCCCCAGTTGCTCAAACAGAATATCGGCGGGAAGGGATTTGTTTCTCCTTCCTTCCCTCATCACACTTACCAAATTTCGGAACAAAAACCCAAGCCAAGGTTCAGCGACCGTGCCGATGGCTGCATGGTACCGGGGACAAGCGGTGCCTCAAGCGGTCGACTTCAGGGCTAGCTGGCGAACCCTGTCGTATGCAGCCTTACCCCTGTGTAGGGGGGCTACGCAGGGGCTCGACCCCGTTTTTTTCCCCCCAGTTCTCCGGTCCGCTCATGGATTCCAAACAAATAAACTCTTCTCCCCCTAGTGGGGAGCGTCAGAACGTCACGTCAAGCAATGCCAAATTTTTCTTAATTAAACGCACCGACCCAGCTCTAAATTTATCTGCAGTATCCCCATTTATCATTAACAAATCATTAATACATCAAATTGGAGAATACGAATCTGTTAAAAAGTTACGCAGTGGCGAACTACTACTTCAAATTAAGGATAAAAAACAAATAAAATCTGTTATGTCTATAAAACAAATAGGCTCTTATCTTGTTACTGTCACCGAACATAATACTTTAAATCTTTCCCGAGGCATAATCTCAGAGCCAGATCTTTTCTTTACTTCTGAAAAGGAAATCTTAGAGGAGATGCAGGACCAGCATGTGAGGGGAGTGAAAAGAATAACCATCAAACGAAATGGCGAGATGGTAAACACCAAGCACGTCATTCTGACTTTTAATACTCCTGTCCTCCCTCATCGTGTCAAAGCTGGCTATCTCTCTTGCGCAGTTCGACCGTATATACCAAATCCGCTCCGGTGCTTTAAATGCCAGCGATTTGGTCATTCTAAGTTTGCATGCCGAGGTACTGACACCTGTGCCAGATGTTCAGAACCCGGCCACGAGAGTAATGGATGCACAAAACAGTATAAATGTGTCAACTGCAAGGAAGATCACCCCTCTTATTCGAGAAAATGCGCTAAATGGCTACTTGAGAAAGAGATCCAGCTAATAAAAACAACACAAAACATATCATATCCTGAAGCAAGAAAAATAGTTGATTCCCTCACTCCATCAGCCGGATTGTCTTATGCTGCTGCAGTTAGAAAAGTTTTCAAAACTTCCAGCACACAAACAGATGCAGAAACCCAAACAAATGGTAAACAAAATAACCAGTTTAAACATCCAAACAAACAATCAAATAGCGCAAAATCATCCCCGAAAAAACCTTCTGAAAACAAAGAAACACTAGAAAAATCTGCAGATTCAGTGAATATCATTCTACAAAACACTAAAAATTGTAAAAATACTAATCGAAAAAAAATGATACAGTCACGTGCCAAAATCGGGGTGACCACTAAACAGAGGCCCCCTAAACTTTTTCATTTTAAGAAAGAGGACTTCTTGAGTCACAGCAAGCAAGAAAAATTAAGTAAATTACGTTATGAGGAAGTTGTCTCCCCTCAAAAGAAAGTTGACGATGTTGAATTTGAAGAGCTTCCGCCATCCGAAGATGAAGGATGGACGGACGTCCAAGCAAAATGAGCTGCCCTTCTCTCCTTTGGCCGTTTTTCCTTTTCTTCCTCTTTATGGCCCTGAGTATTCTATCTTGGAACTGTCAGAGTTACTCGCATAATGTCACCGACGTCAAAGATCTTGTCGAAAATCACCAACCGGCCATTTTCTGTCTGCAAGAAACGTTCTTGTCACCTGCTGATCGACCGAGATTGAAAGGTTT
This sequence comes from Uloborus plumipes, assembly GCA_038373865.1. Lineage (NCBI taxonomy): Eukaryota > Metazoa > Arthropoda > Arachnida > Araneae > Uloboridae > Uloborus > Uloborus plumipes. The sequence continues at coordinate 16,170 of JAXGGA010010955.1, forward strand.
TGAAATATACCGCAAAGACTGCTTGACAGGAGACCGTCGTTGTGGTGGAGTGGCGATGCTAATCTCTAATGATTATGCATCTAGCCAACTCAATATCAACACGTCCCTCCAGGCAGTAGCTGCGCGTGTTCACCTTCACTCGCTGATCACAGTTTGCTCTATGTATATTCCACCTTCTTACGATTTGAGAAGCGTGGAATTGCAGACATTGATAGATCAACTCCCTCCCCCATTTGTCATCTTGGGGGATTTCAATGGCCACAATCCTCTCTGGGGGAGTCCAGACACCAACAGTAGAGGATTGATAATAGAAGATTCTATAAGTGACAATGATCTATGCTTACTGAACAATGGTGAAAATACTTATTTCCATCTTCCGACGCAGACATATCATGCCATCGATCTTGCAGTATGCTCACCTTCTGTTCTGCCACTGTGGGATTTCCATGTTGAAGGTGGACTCTACACCAGTGGCCACTTTCCGATCAAGATAACATTTACTGGACGCTGCAGCTATCAACAGCAGCAGCAGCAATCCCGTTTCCGCCTTGATCGAGCCGATTGGGCAACATTTACCCAGCTGGCAGAAATAACATTCGAAGTTGTGAATGATACTGACATCGATGAAGCGGTAAGACGAGTAACCGACACTATATTGAATGCAGCGAACGCTGCTATACCAAGAACCACTAAGGGGAGGATTAAATTTCCTAAACCTTGGTGGAATTCTGATTGTCAGGCAGCTTATAAAAGACAAAAGAAAGCATGGAGCACATTTCGTCGCTATCCGTCCACGCAAAATCTAGTGGCACTGAAAAGAGCTCGTGCTAAAGCTCGGAGGATTCGGCGAAAAAGCCAGCGGGACTCGTGGCAAACATATGTCAGCACAATCACGACGTCCACCCCATCCACCACCGTTTGGGGCAAAATTAAAAAAATCGTTGGTAATTATCAAACACCTTGTGCCCCCATTCTTGAGAAAAATGGTCAAACGATATCTGACCTCAAAGAGGTGGCCGACTGCTTGGGGACTCATTTGGCAGAAGTCTCCAGTGCAGTCAATTATAGCTCAAAATTTTTAGCTTTAAAATCCCTTAAGGAACGTAAAATCCTTAATTTTAACTCAAATATTTTAAATCCATATAATCATAATTTTACTTTTAAAGAGCTTGTTACAGCTTTAGAAAAAACTCGCAATACTTCACCTGGACCGGATGAAATACATAATAGCATGTTGAAAAATTTAAGTAAAACCTCTTTAGCTAATATACTATATCTTTTTAATAGAATTTGGAATGAACAAAATTTTCCTACAACCTGGACTCAAGCAACAATCATACCATTACTGAAACCGAGCAAACCACCCAATCAACCCGAAAGCTATAGACCTATAGCTCTAACAAGTTGCCTCTGTAAATTGATGGAGCGAATCGTCAACGCCAGACTAATTTTCATTCTAGAGTCCAATCACTTAATATCGTCTTATCAAAGTGGTTTCAGGCGTGGCAGGAGCACAATTGACAACTTGCTGCTTCTCGAAACATCGATTAGAGAAGCATTTCTTAAACGAAAACATCTTGTGAGCGTATTCTTCGACATTGAAAAGGCATATGACCGTACCTGGAGATATGGGATCCTCAAAACTCTGCACGAGTATGGGTTGCGAGGTAACCTACCAATCTTTATCTCCAATTTTCTTAAACATCGATCTTTTCGCGTACGTGTCAAATCTGTCTTGTCGGATACCTTCATCCAAGAAGAAGGTGTACCTCAAGGAAGTGTGTTGAGCGTTACTCTTTTCATTATAGCCATCAACAACTTACACGAACAATTGCCTCCCGCTGTCAAAGGTACTATGTTCGTTGATGATTTCCAAATATCTTTTTCGTCATCGAACATGAGTATCGTTGAAAGACAGCTTCAAATTGCTATCAATAAGGTCTCTCAATGGACGGAGGATAATGGTTTCTCCTTCTCCCCCAAAAAACTTTCTGCATACATTTCTGCCGTAAAAGAGGTCTCTATCCTGACCCGGAACTTCTTATTAACAACCAACCAATATCTGTAAAAACTCAGGGAAAATTTCTTGGAATCATTCTCGACAATAAACTTAAATTTTTGCCACACATACAAGAGTTAAGAAAAAAATGCTCATTGAAACTGAATATTCTCAAAGTCTTAGCTAACACTTCCTGGGGTGCGGATACAGAGTCCATGCTAAGAATTTACAGGGCTCTGATACGCTCAAAAATTGATTACGGTTGTCAAGTCTATAGCTCCGCAGCTAAAAGTTATCTAAAGATCCTGGCTCCAATACATAATCAGGCACTGCGCATCTGCACAGGGGCGTTCCGAACCTCGCCTATTAAAAGCCTACATATTCTAGCACAAGAACCTTCTCTGCACTATAGACGTCTAAAGCTTTCTCTAGATTTTTATTTTAAAATTAAGCCAAACCAAAACCACCCTTTGCATCTACATCTCTTTTATCCATCATATATTGACTTATTTATGCGCCGTCCTTCGGTAACCCCAACATTTGGGATTCGAATGCGACAGGCGATCTGCAACCTGCAGCTTTCTGATTTTGATTTACCCGATAAAGCAGAACTTATTGAACCTTGGAACAAAAGTAACATTTCGCATATTTATGATTTCTGTAACTTTCAAAAAGACACTACTGCAGACTCGGTATACCAACAAATCATTTCCGATGTAAAACAAAAATATTCCTCATATAAAGAAATTTTTACCGACGGGTCTAAATCAAATGATCACGTTGGCTTCGCGGCAGTAATAGACGGTAATACTATTTCACAACAACTAAATACTTCTTGCTCAGTCTTCACTTCTGAAATCAAAGCCATAGCCACCTCTCTCCAAACAATAGCCCAATCAAATCACAAAAAGTGGATAATTTACACAGATTCGAAAAGTTCTTTGGATGCCCTTTCAAACTGCAACAACAGTAGCCATCCTTTTGTAGTTCAATCTTTTCAGTCATATCATAGCCTAAAACAAAATAATTTTAAACTTCTTTTCTGTTGGATGCCTAGTCATGTAGGCATTGCTGGCAATGAGGCAGCAGATAAAGCTGCTAAGGCTGCAAGTGCCCATAGCGAAGACCTTGTTCCCTTTGACGATATAAAAAAATGCATAAAAGATTGTCTTAACATCAATTGGCAGCGTGATTGGGATGGAGAGGTGCAAAACAAATTGTACTCTATCCAGCCCTTCACAAAAGGTTTCAAATCCTTTGATATTAAGCGAAGGAAACAAGTCGTCATAGCCCGTCTTCGCATCGGCCATACCAGGATCACACACAAACACCTTCTTTGTCGCGAACCAGCGCCTATATGTATTAACTGCAATATCAACCAGACAGTGTTTCATATCTTGTGTAAATGCCCAAATTTTAACCAAACTCGTTTTAAACATTTTAATAACTTTTATCCATCTTTGACTGAACTACTTGGGGATATACCTCATCCTAATTTGTTCCCCTTTTTACATGAAATTGGTTTTATGTCTCTTATATAGTGGTTTTATCTTTGTCTTGTGTCTTCTGTCCTTGTTTCAGTTATTTATTTTTGAATTTACTTAAAAATATGTCTTTTTGTCTTCTTCATCAGTTAAGATTTTAAACGTCATTTATATGTCTGTTTTAAAAATGGTTTTAAATTTTTATATGCTTTTTGGCTTATCATGGTTTGGCGCAGCATAGCCTATGAAGGCTCTTGTGCCAGTAAACCTCAAGTAACCAACCAACCAACCAACCAGAAACATAGAATAAAAATGAAACTTAATATATAGATACAATAAAAGTTGTAATACTGAGTACTACATGAGGGGGCCATATGCGTGGCGTGAGTTGAACGAGTGAAATCTAGGCCTTTACATGGGCTTTTGCCCTCACATTAGGCTCCTGTAAAACGTTGTGATGGCAAAAGTTGAGCGAATAAAGTTTAGGCCTTTACATGGGCTTTTTTTGCCCTCACATTAGGCTCCTGTAAAACGTTGTGATGTGGAAGGGGTGTATTTCAGCCGGGGTGCGACACTTGTGTTGTATGGTGTTGGTGTTGACATTCTTATTGTGTTGAGTGTGTGTTTGCGATGTTTGCGTAAAAGGTGCGTCCAAATTGCCCGTTGGCACGGCGGGCATGCCGCACCCCGCCACTTCGGGCCGTCCGGTACGCAGCTGCACGCAGTGCTGGCTGGCCATGGACCCGGAGTGGCCGCAGGCCCACCCAGTACTGAGCCGCGCGTATGCGGGCCGTTCCACGTGATGGGCCCGCGAAGCTGACGTGTAGTGAAAGTGTGTAAAGTACATAGTTAAAGCAGATAATAAGCATGAATAGAGGATAATATACAGTTAAACATATGAGATAAACATATAAGAGAAACAGTTAAAATCGTCAAAGTATAAAAATGACCGCCAGAGACCCCGGAAGGGTCAAGCCAGCGACCGCGACCAACCAGTCCGAGAAGCCGAAAGAGGGAGGGATCGGTCGGCCTATGCAGCGCTCTGAAAGAGAAACCCCTCTGCCGACAGCTTGATGAACAAGGACCCCATGCGCTCCGTGCAATTGGGCGATGTAATTGCGAAGCGTATCCGCTCGTGCCGTGGGACTGTTGCAGGGCATCTGATATGATGGGAGACGGTGAGTGTGCAGTCAAACAGGTAATGGTATGCGTCTCCCAGTTCCCCGCATGCACAGAGCGGAGAGTCTAGAAGGTTGAAACGATGAAGGTAAGATGGAAAAGGGCCGTGACCTGTGAGGAATGCAGTGTGGCAGCGATGTGAGACGCGTGGAGAGAACCTTACTGTGGGGTACACCTCGTGCACTCCCCTGCCCGTCTCTGCATGGTCCCATCTGTACTGGCAGTCCGCCCTCATCTGCTCAAGCAGTAGAGTCTTCAGGTGTGATTTTGGTTGCGGAACAGACGTATCCTCCGGCTGAGATAGCGAATCAGCAGATCCCCTCGCGAGGCGATCAGCCTCTTCGTTCCCCGTGTCGCCCGCGTGCCCCCTAACCCAATACAGCTGAAGATTTCCAGTTGAAAGGAGTAAATGTTGAATTGTTTGGACCACGTGGCTCCGGTGGAAGTTCTTTTTAATTGCCAAAAGTGCCGAAAGACTGTCTGTGTAAATTTGGAAATCCCTGTTTGGGATGGTTTCGGTATATTCTATGGCCCGGAGAATCGCGAAGAGCTCAGCCTGGAAGACCAAATTGTTCCTCCCCAAACGAAAGGATGCAGTAGAACTGACGGTGTTTCCCGAGTAGTCCGCACCGACGCCAAGGGAAGTTTTGGAACCATCCGTGTACAGACGTCTGTACTCCAGATAGCCCGAGTTATTTTCTTTGGGGTGGACCTGTTCGAAATTGGACAGCTGTCTGTCCGACCCTGCAAACCATTTCTCTGCCTGTGACTCAAAGCCGCTCGCCTCGTGCGGTGTTCCGTCCAGCCATATGGTTTTCTTCTCCACGTAAACCTGGAAAAGCCACATCTGTTGCCGTATTGTAAGCTCCAGAGGTGGAATACCCGCGAGAATGTAAAGTGCATCGTGGGACGTTGTGGAATACGCCCCTGTTAATATTAGAAGAAAGCGTCTCTGAATTGTATGGACTTTTTTGATCAACCGTGTCCCCAAAAATTGCCCCCATAGTCCTGACGCGTGTAGGATTGATGACTCGAGAACCGCCCTGTAGAGCAAGCGCCTTTGATTGAATTTAATTCCCCAGTTTCCCCCGGCCAAACGCTGAAATTTCCCAAGTATTACCTGGGATTTTTGTTTCAGAAGCTCAATATGCGCTGTCCACTTGAGGCGATTGTCGATTACCAACCCTAGGTATTTAATATTGTCCTTCCGGACGAGATAGAAGTTGCCCATTAGCAATCTCGGGGCCCTTTCCAGGTTCCGTGGGACCTTGAAGTGGAGGTAGCAAGACTTGGTTCGTGAGGGTTCCAGGTTGTGGTCGATCAACCATTGGTTAACCATTGCCAGAGTTTGTCTGGCAAAGTCCTGTAGGTCTTCAGATCTGCGGGTTGAGACGAGAATTGCTACATCGTCAGCAAAGGCTTGGATGTGGGTGTGCGTCGGCCATGGTAGGCGGAGTAGAGAGGCTATGACCAGATTCCATGATTCTGGCCCACTGCAGGAACCCTGTGGGCAACCCTTGGACTGATCGGCGAAAAGTGAACCCGTACTAGTCTGGACGTAGATTTTCCTTCGGGTGAGAAAGCTTTGGTAGATTTTTTGTGTTGCCTCGTCGCAATTGGCTTCCGAGAGGTAGTTGTTAATCCTATCCCATGGAAGATTGTCAAAAGCTGAAACAATGTCCAATGAGATTAACACCATTTGATCGCCTCTCGAAATGCCTTTTTGAATTTTGGAGAAGAGGGCAGCCAAGGCGTGATCAACTGAGCGACGAGGAACGAAGCCAAATTGTTTGGGGTGGTGGAGCTTGTGGGTGGAGAGATAACTTTGCAGTCTGAAAAGGAGGACTTTTTCGAAAATTTTTGACAGAACGGGCAAGAGGATGATTGGCCGAAAAGAAGAGAGGTCTGATGGGTCCTTGCCCGCCTTCAGGAAGAGGATCAAAACTCCCTCTTTAAGGGAGGTGGGAAAATAGCCAAAAGATATGCAAACATTAAAGAAGTCCCTGATGAATTTTGGGAAGAGGGAATGAAAAATTCTCCAGATGATGAAATCCAAACCGTCTTTTCCAGGCGCCTTTTTGCTGGGCAACATTTTGATAGCCTGGTCAACCTCTCCTGTGGTAAATGGGATAAAGGAGGAGGGTTTGGAAGGGGGCGAAATGGCTGGTGGGGGATTTGCTGCTGGGTAGAAGTGATCTAGGACGGTTTGGCAAAAGTCGTTTTCTGATGCTGCATCAGGGACCGCTTGGGATATAAAAGAAGGGGTGAAAGCTTTCCCGAAGGATACTTTATAAGGTTTACCAAAGGCGTGCGTGCTTTTTGTGCAGAAGTCGCGCCAAGCGTTTCCCTTGGCCTGTCTAATGGCCCTACGATACTTCGCCAGGGCCCTTCTATAAGTGGGCGCCGTACTGACCCTCCTGCGGTGAGCCTCTGTTGTTTTGAAAGCGGCGATGTGCCGCGCGAACACATTTCCTGAGAGAGGACAGCCCCGCGTGCCACCATTTAGCCGGTGAGGGGGTCGAAAACTTTTTCTTTTTGAATGTTGAGTCCGCGCAATCCTGCATCACCGTGGTGATTGCCGTGAGGAATCTGTCAATGTCCTCCGGCGTCTTAAGCGAGGGCAGTATGTTCAGGATTGGCGGGAGTTTGAGTCTCAGAAGCTTCCTGAACGGGGCTGTGTTGTACAACGTTTTGTAACGCACAAAGCGTGAATTGCTAAATGTGTAGTCGATAATAATTTTGATATAGTTGTGATCTGAGGCCGAGACGTCTTCGAGCACCTCCCATACTACGTTGGTGTTTAGGCCTCTGCTGAAGGTGACATCTGGCCAACCTGTACTGCGAAGGGTGTGAAAGGTTGGTGGTGCTCCAGGTGTGTTGAGGAGAGATAAATTATGGCTTGCAGCGAAATCCAAAACCTCTTCGCCTCTGGCCTCGTTTTTGGCGTAGCCAAAGGTTCTAGAGTGTGTATTTAGGTCAACTGGTCACCACTAAGGAGTACAGGAGTTGGGGAAGTAGCGTTCAGGAAGTCTGACACTTCTGTTAAGAGCTCTGAAATAGGCTCCGTTGGGGAGCAGTAAGCCGACAGGAGGATCAGTGGTGAAGTATCTGTTGTAATCTTCACCGCCACAAAATCGTATGCCCTAAATGCAGACACAACTCTTAGTTGATCGGTGGGGAGAAGTATGGCCGCACGGCCGCTGGTGGAGCAAACTCTGCTCCAGGAGAGGGGGATGTTTGCGATGAAGCCCTTGAGCAGGTACGGCTCCTGTACCAAGAACGCATGGGCGTTGCACTCGATCTGAGTTGTCTGCAGCATCGAGTTCGCTGCTGCTGCTCTCTGTAAGTTAATTTGGATGAGATTTAAATTGGACGAAGCGACGTTCGCATATACGTCCTGTGGGGTTTCGGAGAATTTTTGAAGATCGAGAATTGAGAAAGTATGTGAAATTTGGTTGGCCGAAAGAGAGGGGTTTGCCGAAAGAGAAGGGGTTGCCGAAAAAAGTGAGGGGGGAGGGGGGCGATCACTCATAGTCGGTCTGCATTCTGAACCTATAGACTAAATTTTGAAAACAGGGGCAGTCGCCGTCGCTGGCTGCATGATCCGTGTAAAAATTGGTCCCATTTGCACGATTTGAATTGTGGCAGTTTATGCAGTAGGGGTGTGAGGCGTCGCAGCTGCGGTCGTTGTGGTCCTCCGCGCAATAGGAGCAATGTTTTTTCCTCGTGCATGTGGAGGCCTGGTGACCGTAGCCCTGACACGCGTAGCATCGCCGAATCCCAAGGAACTCTTTGACGCTTAGCACGTCCCAGGACAGATTGAATTTTGGATTCCCCATAATTACGTTGAATGCTCGTGCTGAGCACTGGAAGATCCAATTATTAGTGCCCCTTCTGCCCGAAAGAGAAAAACGTGGTGCGACTTCCCCATCTTCCCCCAGTGCATATGTTTCTTGGAGCGCGTCGTGGAGGTCTAGGCCGCTATACTCAGGTGGGACACCATATATGATAATTCTTGGTTGCCTCATTTTTGTCCGCCTCAACTCTATTTTCCCCTGTAGGTCGGGAATCTCGGAAAGTCTGTCCTCCAGTGTTTTCAGCGATGTCGCGCTTGGGCAGTCGATCGCGAGGCCCCCCTTGGCCAGGTACCGCATTTTCTTGATTTTAACTTTATCCGTGGTTGGATTATAGTGAGTTTGGATGAGGTCCCTTAGGGTTCTGGACCTACCTCCTTTGTTAGCTGGGTAGACCAGGAGGGTATGTGAATGCTCTTTGGCCTTTTCTTCTGCCTGACCGCGGGGAGCGCTTGCCGTCGGAGGTGAGCGCCGGAGCATCTGGCTGTATAAGGGCTGCCTTCCACAGTCGTCTTCAGTCATCTGGGCGTCCCCCTCGGCTGCAGTCGGTGAATTCAACATGTCGGTGGTGGACAGGATTGGAGTCTCGTGCGTGGACGTAGTGTGTTTCGACAGCGTTGGTTCTTTCGGTTGCCGGCTGACGGTTTGTTGATGTTGTCCGCCCCGGCGTCTCCTCCTCTGCATTTTCCGTTTGTATCTCCGCATCCATCACCGCGGCTGGGGTGGAGTGCCGGCGCTGCTGATGTGGACCCTCGTCCGGGTTTGCAGACTCTGCGTCCAGCTTTGTGCGCAGGAGTCTTAGTGCGTCTAGTGCCGGGATCTGCAGATTCTTGTTTAGGTAGTGTCTCCATGAAGGATCTCTGCCTGTAAAGATGTTCTCAAAAAACTGCAGGATGTCGTTTACTGAGTTGTCGGTGTTGAGAGAGCTATGTGAGGGGGGGGGGGTGTCTTTATGAAAAAACACGTGGAGCGGTCCTATCAGTAGTTCGGAGATGTTTGCTAGTTGCGGGGACTCCGGCGGCGAGATTGTGCCATCTGACGAGGTGCTTTCTCGCAGTTGTTTCCATTGTGGGAGTGGGGGGGACTTTTGTCCCCTTTGGGGCTTTGTTTGTCTTGGAGCTCATCGCGTATGGGGCTCAGGGAAGTGATAGTGATGTTGAGAGACCCTAGATAAATATGGTGTACCCAGCGGCCCAGAACCCGTAAACCATAAATACAGTTGTGACAATTGTACACATTAATGCAAATATTATGACTTGAAAAGGAAATGTACAGTAGACCAGTGAACCTCTGTGAGAGTGGAAGCAATCTCGGGGCCCTCTCCCAAAAATGGGAAATTTTGAAGCGCTCAGACAATCGAAACGAAGTGGTCCAAAATGGCGGACCATTAGTTGCTGAAGACATCACCCCCGCGGGCCCCCCGCTCCTGTCACTGTCAGTGACTTACCAGTGTGGGGCCCAACGGGAAAGAGCGGCCCCCACGCCCACAGAGCCCGTGAGCGCCTCGACGGACCCGTGCCCAGGTCCGTGATATTATTAAAGTATTAAAGTTTTACAGACATTACAGATACAATTGGAGGAACACACTGTTATACTAGTAGGTGGCCTTGTGAACAATTGGCCGGCGAAGATGTTGAAGTTTTACAAACAGAACAGTGACAAATAGACGAATACACAATTATACACATAGATAGCCTTGGCGTTTTGGGCTATTGGCTGTCGAAGACAGATGATGATTTCAGTATGCCAACTACGGCAGTTCCATAGCATTACAAGACATTACAGATGCAATTGGGCGAACACACAGTTATACTATTAGGTGGCCTTGTGAACAATTGGCCGGCGAAGATGTTGAAGTTTTACAAACAGAACAGTGACAAGTAGACGAATACACAATTATACACATTGAGAGCCTGGCCCTTTGGGCTATTGGCTGGCGAAGACAGATGATGATTTCAGTATGCCAACTACAGCTGTTCCATGGCATTCTTTGTGCTGAGAGGCGACTGGGCCTTGAAGGCATGTGTTCTGTGGATGCCTTACGTTGGCAGTTGCACGGGTAACCGTGCTTGTTGGCATATTATGCCTTGTGAGGCGCCGTGTCTGCAAGGTGGAGCCGTCTAGCCGGGGCGCGACACTGAATGTGGCACGTGATTGGGTTTAGAACAGGTGTTGTGTTATGTGTATGTTTGCGTCGTGAGGTCCTTGAGTCCATGATATGCCCGATGGCTCTCGGGCGTGCCGCTCCCCGACACCCCGGGCCCCAGGTACACGGTGGCACGTGGTTTTCTTTGCGGAATCTGCGCCAACGAGCTAGCGCTTGGATGCGGGCGTTAACTGACAATTGAAGTTAACAGAGGTTCGAAAAAACTGTGGTGTGCCACCTTTCCACACTTGGACCCGAGGCGACCGCCGACCCACCCAGTACTTGGTTGCACACAGTGCTGGCCTTTCCACGTGATGGGGCGGCGATACTGGCTGCTGCTTTATGCAGACACGACTGACGGTGACTTACACTTTAAATGACAATATATAAACATACATAATAAACCATAATCAATAATAAACTATGAACAAGACTACTATTGGGAATATCATGTATACAGAAGCAGGGGAGGAATGGCACGACGTGGGTACCGGGGAACTAGGGGTGAAGGAACATGAAGCCCTCCGTGGAGAGCTTCAGGAAGATTTCCTGCATGCGGCGTGTGCACTCGGGTATGGAGATTGCTTGCTTTATCCTAAGTTGGCGAGGAGTTGAGCGCGGGCATCTTATGTGGCTTGCACTAGTTAGTGGGCAATCAAACAAGTAGTGGCCTGCATCTCCTTCTGCGCCACAAACGCACAGGGGTGAGTCTGCAAGGCCGAATCTGTGGAGGTATTTTGGAAAGGGTCCGTGACCCGTCAGAAAGACGGCATGGCAGCCCTGTGAGACACGCGCGGAGGGCCTAACTGTCGGGTATATCTCATATAGCCCACGGCCCGTCTCCGCGTTGTCCCACCTATGCTGCCAATCCTCTCTCATCTGGGTACGGAGAAGTGAAATTAGATGCGCCTTGGGGGCGGGCAACTCCTGGACTTCCTGCAGAGAAGTGTCTTCTGCGGCCTGACGTGCCAGGCGATCCGCCTCGTCATTCCCCGTATTTCCCGAATGACCCTTGACCCAGTGGATTCGAAAGTTGCTATTGGAAGTAATTAATAAGTTTTGGATCCCTTGTACCTGATAGTTTCTATGGAAATTCTTCCCAATAGCCATGATAGCTGATTTGCTGCTAATTAGCGTAATTGAATACAATTAAATGTTTTTATTGGTGATTATGGTACCTTATCTAATAGGTTACCAATATCCCCAATAAAAAAGTAAACTTTGATTGAAGGGCCTAAGTTATTAGGGTACCAAGTTGAAACCCTTCATATAGCATGAATGCATTGAGAAAATAATAAAATGCAGGTACATATGGATTAATTGAGTATACAAGAATTTGTTACAAGCATAAGAAATAAAACTTTGTGAAATGCAGAGTGACTATTAAATATTTACAAAATGGTACCTTAGAAAAAATACATCTAAACAAATGCAGGTAGAAAGGCGGGACAAGTTTTGAAGATGTTGCAGGTGGGGCTTAAAAGCAGTCTGTGCTAAAGATGTAAGCCCCCCCTTACTAGAATAGAAAATATTGGACTCACAGTGTCTGGCAGGATGCTGTAGATGTTTTAGGCGAATCCCGGTAGGCCAGATGGGGCTGCAGCGGCGGTGGAGTCAGTGTCCAGGAGTTTGAAAGTCCATGAGCATGCGTAGAACAAGTGGAGGCAGGAGGTCACTGTTGCTATGCAGTGTCGAGCACGTGGGGAAGTCTCTATGGATGTGGCTATTGGAGAGTAGGCCTAATAATTGTCCTAATACATACCCTACGACCGAGGGAATGGCGGTCTGCGCAGCCGCAGTTGGGCACTTGGTGGACTTTGAAGAAATCCTGGGTTGCTGGTCACTGAGCTATACCGCCGAGGCACCGGAAAAAACGTCTAAGTCCAAATTTCGAATTGTTATTCAAAAATCTCAATCTTTGGATTGGTGAGGCATCCGTGGACGTTCAGGGTGTCCAGGTGTAGGTCCGGCCCAGACGCTGCTTTTGGCACCGGTTCCGTGCTGGTCCGAGCTGTATTTGCTGAGTTATGGGCCTTTAAAGCTTTCCCATGTTGTGCAGATTCCGATTCCTGTGTTAAGAATTGGGCGCTGGTGATGTGAAAGTTTAAAGTCGAATATCTTTTGAACTACTTGGCCGATTTTCAAGAACTACAGCTTAAAATAAAGGTCTCGAAGAGATCTTTCAGGAAATGTAGGAGTTTAGTCGAACAGATGGTGTGGCCCGCGAAAACGGAGGTGGCCCGCGGAGCGAGAGGAAAAGACGTCCGATCTCTACGGGAGCAGGGGCTGCACGGGGGTTGCTGAAGACATCACCCCCGGAGCTCCCCCGTATCTATCAACTTAGTGATCTTAGCGCAATGGGAGCCCACGGGAAAGAGCAGCCCCCACCCCCACAGAGCCCAAGAGCGCCTTGCAGAGCGTATTTATTGGTGACACAAAGACATATTACATAGAGCATGGTAAAACTAGTTGCAACAGCAATGGGATTGATTTTTAGGTATAACATGTCAGACAAAATATAACGTGACATAACAATATGACGTCACCAAGCTGCGCGTGACGACAAGAGGCCAGGTGTTACAGTTGACGTGTGAGCTTCGATAACAATAGTGCTGCCGTTTAGTGCTGTGCCACAGCTTGGCGTTGGCATTATGACACGGACATGACAAAACAACACAAACAAAACAAAACAAAACATAAGACTACACATTACAACATGAAGAAAGTTAAACTGGAGCAGAACACTCGATCCTGCGTCACGAAGCTGGCTTTTCCAAGACTGTGAAGCCAGAGATGGTGCATGGCTCCAAAGGTAGTAATCACCCGTGCGATGACCCGTAGGCCTACAGAATAGATCACTGTAGCTCTAAAAGCATGACATGCTACGTATACCTTTGACCGGCATCCCTTACATAGGCTATGCTTTGCAACGCGGGGACGCCGGTCAAGAAAAGGGCTCCATTGGAGCTGCAGTGGGTGCTCCATGTCCGCAAGGTGGTCCTGTCCAGCCGGGGCGCGACACTGAATGTGACACGTGATTGGGTTTAGAACAGGTGTTGTGTTATGTGTATGTTTGCGTTGTGAGGTCCATGAGTCCATGATATGCCCGATAGCTCTCGGGCGTGCCGCCCCCCGACACCCCGGGTCCCAGGTACACGGTGGCAGAAGTTAACTTCAGGGTAATCCACACCAGACGAGTTAGCGTTGTGATTCGGGCATAAGCATTAATCGCTTTAGCACTGGTCCGAAAAACCTCAGGTGTGCCACCTTTCCGCACATGAACCCGAGGCGACCGCCACCCCATCCAGTACTGGCTGCTCACTGCTCGTTAAACAAGTAGTTGGTCACTTGAGCAGGACGTTACAACGTGAATTCGGCACAAGCCACGAAGCTGGCTTTTCGAACTTGAGGTGCAGGTGTGGAATACCACGGATGGGGCAGCGATACTGGCTGAAGCGTTATGCAGACATGGTGCGAGGTGCCTAACAACCGTAGGATCACAGGAGGAGGAGGGAAGCAGCCAAAAGAGGTAAAAACCCGGGAAGGGAGGGCAAGAGGGAGGGGAAAGGGGGACACCGATGGCCCGAGAAGATGCAGACCAACAGCATGCTCAGGAGCAGCCATGCAAACGAAGAGGGAAACTGAAATAAAAGCACTTAAACCCAGAAACGAAAAACCTCCGATGAGAGCATCAAGCTGCGCTTTGCAGCAAGAAGCCCTCTGATGATAGGAAATGAAAAAGCTCGATCAAACGAGCTGTGCATCGAGGCTCTGTTGTTGCCTGATGGTGGCGCTGGCGACGAGAAATAGAAGGAGGTCGGCGAATGTGGTACTGTGTGGTGAGTGGGCAGTCGAATACATAGTGGAGGGCATTTCCCACTTCACCACAGGCACATAAACGAGATGCTATTAGGTTGAATCTTGCAAGATAAGCAGGGAAGGGTCCATGGCCGGTGAGGAAGACTGTATGACAGCGGTGGGTGACCCGCGGAGTGAGCCTTATTCCTGGAATCACCTCGTGAACCACACGGCCCGTGTCCGCATTGTCCCACCGGTACTGCCAGTTCTCCCTCAACCGGCAAAGTAGAAGAGCATTGAGGTGTGACTTCGGGAAGGGAACACTTGGGTCTTCCTGTAGGTCACGCGAATCGGCCGCAAGTCTGGCCAGTCTGTCAGCCGCGTCATTCCCTAAATTTTGGGAATGACCCTTGATCCAGAAGATATCAAAGTTTTTGGAAGAGGAAACGATCGATTGTTGAGTTTTCTGGACCAGGAAATTTCTATGGAAGACTTGTTTGAGGGCCAAAATGGCTGACAGACTATCCGAAAATATTTGGAAGGACTTGCGTGGTGCGCTTTGAGCGAATGCAATTGCGTCCTTGATGGCCTGAAGTTCTGCCTGGAAGACCGTGTTATGTTCCCGAAGCCTCACTGAAGATTCCGTTGAAATAGAGTTGCCCTTGAAGACTGCTACACCGTAGCCCACACCGTTGGGGGTTTTCGAGCCATCGGTGTATATCCTGTTATAAGTAGGGGGATGATTTCCCACGTCGGCTGCGTGGACCAAATCGAGCCTGTCGACTTGAATGGAGGGGGCTGAAAACCATTTCGGCGCATCCTCCTCAAAGAGAGCGGCGGCGTACTCTACACCATCAAGGGTAATTGCCTTTTTGGCAATGAGGACATTTGCCCTGAGGATTGAGTTTTTGATCGTCAGTTCGATCGGAGGTATCCCCGAAAGGACATAGAGGGCTTGGTGTGAGGTGGTCGAGTACGCCCCGGTCACCGTGAGGAGGAAGCGTCGCTGCAGGGTGTGGAGCTTTTCATATGATTTTGCTGGAAGGGTGCGAGCCCAAATGCCCGAAGCGTGCAAAAGCGAGGTCTCGACAACCGCCCTGTAAAGGAGCCATCTGTGCCGAATTTTAACTCCCCAGTTCCCCCCGGCCAGACGTTGAAACTTGCTATGTAATGCCATAGCTTTAAGTTTTAGGTGGTCCAGATGGGCTGACCATTTGAGGCGATTGTCGAGAACCACGCCAAGGTATTTTATGCTCTGTCTGTGCTTGATGAAAAAATCCCCCATGAGGAGGTTGGGGGGGCGTTTGACATCCCTCGGTACTTTGAGGTGCATGTAGGCCGATTTGGTCCTGGAAACTTCGAGGTTGTGGTCCTTGAACCATTGGTCGGCCAGCGCGAGCGAATGGCGGGCGAAGTCCTGCAAATCGCCTGAGCGAGTGGTGGATACCAAGAGGACTATGTCGTCCGCAAAGGCCTGCACGTGAGTGTGGTCAGGCCATGGAACCCTTAGGAGTGAAGCTACCACCAGATTCCACAGCTCTGGGCCACTGCAGGAACCCTGCGGACAACCCTTGGTCTGCGGGATAGAGAAAGACCCAGCGCTAGATTGTATAAAAATTCTCCTGTGCGATAGGAAACTACGGTATGCGTTGAGTGTCCCCTCATCGCACTGGGATTCGGAGAGATAGTGCGTAATCTTCTCCCATGGAAGATTGTCGAAAGCCGATACAATGTCCAGGGAGATTACCACCATTTGATGACCTCTCGCGATCCCTTCGTCGATTTTTGATAGCAGAGACTGCAGGGCATGGCCAACCGACCGTCTCGGGACGAAGCCGAATTGGTTGGGGTGGTGGGCGTTAGTGAGGGCGAGGTGGCTTTGAAGGCGGAAAAGCAGAAGCTTTTCAAAGATTTTGGATAGTACAGGGAGAAGGATAATGGGGCGGAATGAGGAGAATTGCGCTGGATCTTTGCCCGCTTTTAGAAAAAGTATCAGAACGCCTTCTTTTAGGGCCGGGGGAAAATGGCCAAATTTGTAGCAAACGTTCAGGAAATCCCTGATGGACGTAGGGAAGATTTTGTGGAAGGCGGTCCAGATAACACAATCCAGGCCTTCCTTCGCAGGAGCCTTTTTTCTGGGGAGCATTCGCACCGCCTGGTCGACCTCGTGAGCTGTAAAAGGGGTAAACGCAGCCGGTGGGACAGGGGGGGGGGTGCCCGGTGGGCCTGGGGCGGTGGAGGGGTAAAAATGTTCCAGCAGCTTCTTGTTGAAACAGGCCTCACTTGTGCTGGAGGGGGACTGTTCGTGAATCAGGGTGGGGGAGTTTTTTAGTGGTCTGAGTCCACCATGCCACCAATTGGAGGGCGATGGCGTTGCAAATGACTTCTTCCTGAAAGTCAACTCTGCACAATCCTGGAGAGACGTAGTGAGGGCCGTTAGGAATCTGTCTATATCGTCGGTCGAGGAGAGGGACGGTATTAAGTCCAAAAGAGGGGGGAGTTTAACTTTAATCAAATTTTGAAAGGGAACTGTGTTATAAAAAGTTTTGAATCTGATGAAACGCGAGTTGCCAAAAGAACTATCAATATCTATGAAGATGTATTTATGGTCGCTGTTGGAGAGCTGCTCCCCAACTGACCATTTAATATTACAGTTGATATTTTTGCTGAAGGTGAGGTCGGGCCATCCCTCTCCCCGGCCTACGAAGGTTGGGGGATGGTTGGGAGGGTTGAGGAGGTTTAGGTTTAGCGTGGCGGCCATATCCAGAATCGACTCGCCCCTCGCCTCATCATGAGGATAACCAAATATCCTATGATGGGCGTTAAAGTCACCTGCTACTAGGGTGGGGGCTGGGCTGGTGGTTGCGATCAGGTTTCTGAGATCTTCAATTAATTCGTCGAGGGGCTCCGCCGGGGAGGAATAGGCGGAAACTAAGATCAGGAGCGAGTCGTCCGTTGAGATTTTGACCGCCACTAGGTCAAAAGATTGGTGGACTGAGATAACATTTAAATGTCCAGAAGGGATGAAGATGGCCGCTCGGCCACTGGAAGAAGTGACCTGGCCCCATGCGATAGGGATATTTGCCGAAACTTTGTTGATTGTATAAGGTTCTTGTGCCAAAAAGGCGTGAACACCATATTTGGTTTGCACATGGGGCAAAGCGAGATTGGCCGCTGCGGCTCTCTGGAGATTAATCTGGACTAGTTTTAGGGTGGGAAAGGAAGTGCTGGAACAAAGATCAGGGGGGGTGAGGGCAAAATCCTTCAAACTAATGGGAAAAGGAGGAAACTGGGAGGAAGGGGGAGGGGGGGAAAGGGCTGCAATGGGGGGGGGAGTGGAAAGGGATGCGGCTTGAGGGTTACTCATATTCAGTTTGTGAGCGAACCCTCGTTAAAACATTTTGGTAACACTGGCAGTCAGTGTCGTAGGCTGGGTGGTCCGTAAAAAATTTGGTTCCATTTCTCTTGTTCGAGTTGAAACAGTTAATGCAATGTGGCTGCCTTGCCTTGCAGCGAGTGTAATCGTAGCCTTCGCCACAGAAACTGCACTTTATGTGTTCTTTTCGATTGCAATTTGCAGAAGTGTGGCCAAAGCCTTGGCAAGAAAAGCAGCGGCGAACGCCTAGGAACTCTCGTATATTTATCACTTGCCATGAGATATTGAACGCGCGAGAGGCCATGATGACGTTAAAGGCTTGAGGGGTGCATTGGACCACCCAGTTGTTAGAACCCTTCCTGCCAGTCAATTTAAATCTAGTACACAGGTCCTCCTCCTGTAGATCAAACGAATGGCACAGGGCCTCTTGAACGTCCGGCCCATCAAGGTCGGGCGGGACTCCATACAAAATCACCCGTGGGAGCCTCTTTTTGGGCTTCCGAACGGAAACCTTCTCTTTCAGTGCTCCTGTGGATGCAAGCTGCCCCTTGAGGGCGCAGCAGTCTTTTTCCGAAGGTACGTCTATGGCTATGCCACCATTAGCCACGCTGCGCACTCTGGTCACCTTAAATCCTCCCCTCGTCGGGTTGATAGACGACTGAACTAGGGTTCTCACCTCACTGGACGAGGCCTCTCCAGGGGCGGACGGGTACACCAACATTGTGTGTGGTGGACCGGCCGCAACCTGGGCAAAGGTGGGTACCTGTGGGGGCGGAGGGGGCTGAGATGGGCCCGGCAGGGCTGAGGACGCTGCCTCTATTCTTTCCAGCAGCTGATTCACTACCGGCAGTGGCAGGAGTACTTCTCCCTCCGTTTGTGTTGAAACTTCGACTGCTGCCGAGTGGACAGTATTGGGCTGAGGGATGAGGGAGGGTGGAGCTGCGGTAGCCGTCGGTGACAGAGCCGCCAGTTGGGAGTCATCGACGAGTCGTTGATCTCCCGCCCGGTCCAGATGCGGCGGACTTGCCTGGGGGGAGGAAAGTGAATCACTCAAGGGGGGTTCAGTGAGCTTGCCCCTCAATAACGTAAGTGCGTCCATCGCACGGTCTTGGAAGGGCTCTTTGAGAAACCTGCGTCCTGTTAGGTCCCTCCCCTTGAAAATTGCTTCGAATAGGCTCAGCAAGTCCTCCACCGAGTTGTCGTAACTGAGGACATTGGCGGGCGGGAGGGTGCTAAGACTAAAGAATTCGAAAAAGGGCCCGGCCCTCAAGTCACTAAGCTCGGTGGAGTTGAAACTCGCTGAGTTGTTAGCTGAGTTTGTGGAGACCTCCTTGGGCTCGTCATTCTTCTCGGCAGTGGGAGAAGAGGCATCATTGTGCTCAATAGACTTATCAGCAAGGGGGGAGGAGGTAACCCTAGGCCCAACACTTTTGCTGTTAGGAAGTGGAGAGAGCTTTACGAAGCTAGGAGTTAGTTTTTCAGCTGCCAGCTTAGGGTCTAGCGGGGCAGGTCCCCTTGGCCACCCTGGCGTCTTATTTGGGGTTTTCCCCCGACCTTTCTTAGGGGTTTCAGACATGAAAGCCCACTGGATAAGATAGCATTAAAGTAGAACACAAGTATTGGTAAATGGTAAAGACAGATATTATGCAGATATATTGATTCGGCTATTTAAGAACACAATAGAATGGTTTAAAATCAATTAGAAACCTATTTGCGTGAATATAACCAAAAAGCAAAAAGTGACCAAAAATGGCCGCCGGCCGGTTTGGTAGTTGGAGGCAGCCTAAGATGGCCGGAGACCAAAGATGGACGCTCTAAACTGAAATGGGGCCCAGTTATTAAGAGTTAAATATGAGCAGTTAATCCGTGGTCCAAAATGGCGGACCGACGGTTTGGGCTAATTAAAGTTAATTCAGGAAAATGCCGGGTCCAACGACACCAAGCACGAGCCGATAGGACAAAAATCAAGAGAGACGATAAAAACAAGGGGTCTCTTAATGACCCCTAATTAGCCTAATGAAAATATTACAATTTAAATAAAGTCTCTCGATAGAAAGTTGAATTAACTAATAAAAATGGGAAATATAACATAAAAAGTAAAACATTGAAATTGGGACCCGAACATAAAAGTACTTTTAAGTTTAACCGTTAAAATAGGGCCCCTACAAGATAGTTGGCCAAAAGACAATATTAGGTACACTTAATACTTGAGTTTGACTATTAGTCGCCCTCGAGAAAACATAAACATTATAATAATTGTGGACAGTAGAAAAATAGTATAAAAACGGTACCTTAGGCCAATAACTTAATAACAAATAAACATATGAACTTGAGACTAATTTTGTAGAATATATAAAAAATTAAGCAATAATAGGACACATAGGTTATATAGATATAGTGATAAATACTATTAAATTTATAAAACAGGCAGGATAGCAGGTAGTGCAAGTTACCGGAATTCCCAGGATCTTCTACTGGTGGTCGTTGAAGCGGGTGGTCGCTCACGGAGGAGATGTAAACACAAAAGTTCGTTGTAAACGAAGTCGATGTGGTAAAATACAGTTCGTATTATGCAAGAAACTCTATATACGTAGCTGTAACAGTGATAGAAGACAATCGGATGAAGTCCTCCAGTTGTGACGTCACTGATTCAAGCTAATCTCCAAGTGGAGGCAACAGTTCGCAGACTAGATCAGTTCAGGTGCATATGCACTCGTGGCACGTGCAATGTAGTTGTAGAGCTAGCCGAAATTGGAATTATGCCAAAAGAAATCCCCGTAGGTTTAACATGGGGAGAAACATGCAAAATTGGCTAAGTCCAGAAAGTTAATTTTTAAGATAAATTCAATAACTCTTGAACTAGAGAAGATAGACTCACGTAGTAGACGTCCTAGGCTGCAGGATGGTCCTGGGAGTCCGGGAGTGTTGTCGGGGTCTCCGGGAGGTCACTTGCTGAGGCGCTATGCCCTCCGAAAGATTTTAACACAGGCAGCCGGGTGGCTCGGCAATGCTAATTTGAAGCTGGATGGCCGTTAAATTTCAAAGTTTAATAACTTTTTAACTAATTGTCCGATTGGGACGAACTACCACTCGAAACACTCGTCTCGTTACGGGCTTTCAGAAAATCTACTTTTCCGATAATCCGGCGTCCGGAATCCGGCAATACGAAATACGGCTTACGGAGCGAAGAAAACGTGCGTCCTCTCTCTCTGGAGGCAGGGCCGCTCTAGGTTGCTGAAGACATCACTCCCAGGAGGACCCTCTGTACCTATCATTCAAGATGACTTACCGTCATCGGGAGATCCCGGGAGAGAGCGACCCCCACCCCCACGGGGCCCATGGCGCCCCGCAGAGCGTATTTATTTAATTTAGAAAAAAACATATAATACAGAACAACACAATACAGAACAACACAATACAGAACAAGACACAACACAATACAGATACAATACTGACGTATTACAAGACAACACATACATACATACGGACATAATGTATGGAGGAGCCGTTGTTTTATAAGGTTACAGGCAAACCGCACGCGTTTGACGTGCGGACCTGGAAAGAGGGGGGCACTTATATGGTACTATGCTAATATTTGTGACATAAACTGTGTATTACATTAAGTCTGTAGAGACATGAAATATTTGATAAACACATACAGACGGAGTTCAATGAGGCGTTTAAAAACACTGCTTGTTTGCACGAAGGGTGAGAATTGTTGGGACACAAGCAAACCGCACTCGTTGAGCGTGCGGACCTGGAAAGGGGGGATTAGACGTTGATGAGAAACAGTTGTTGCCTTTTGGGGCATAAGCAGTGTGGCGACTTTGTTTGTGACAGCAGTTCCTTGCGGAGTTAGTTGCTGAGCAGTCCAGGAAGGCTTGGCAGAGAGCACAGGGGAGCAGGGGAGGTTGTCACACCTTGTAGGGGGGGGGGCTAGGCAGCGTACTGGAAGAAGAAACCCTCCGCCGATAGTTTGGTAAAAAGGGAGGACATGCGCTGCGTGCTGTGCGGGTCGGCGATTGCATATCGAAGTCTCTGATGGTGGGGGACAGAGTTGGGGCATCTCAGGTGATATTGGGACGTCAGGGTGCAGTCGAAAAGGTAATGGTTCGAGTCGCCGATTTCCCCGCACGCACACAGCGGTGAATCTATAAGATTGAAACGGTGCAGATACTGGGGGAAGGGGCCGTGGCCGGTGAGGAAGATGACGTGGCAGCGTTTTGAAACTCTCGGGAAAAGTTTCACCTGGGGAAGAACTTCATGAACCGGTCTGCCCGTCTCCTCGTGGTCCCACCGGTATTGCCAGTCGGCCTTCAGTTGGGCCGTTAGGAGGGCTTTCAGATGGGCTTTCGGGAGTGGCAACGTCTGGTCTTCCTGCAGATCTTGGGAGTTGGCTGCCATTTTTGCGAGCCGGTCCGCCTCGTCGTTACCTGCTTTACCTGAGTGGCCTTTGATCCAGTGGATAGTAAAGTTTGCAGGGTTTTCTATTAATTGTTTTTGAATAGTTTGGACCAGAGGATTGCGGTGTAGGAGTTTTTTAATGGCCAGGATAGCAGATTGGCTATCAGAGAAAATTTGGAATACTTTTAGTGGGTTGGAGTGCGCGTAGTCTATTGCGTTTTTGAGGGCTAGGAGTTCTGCCTGGAAGACCGTGTTGTCCCCCCGAAGCCTGTTCGAGGCGGTGTGGGTGATGGCTCTCCCGGAGAAGCCGACGAATGCCGAGCCTACTCCGTTCGGGGTTTTGGAGCCATCGGTGTAGAGCCTCCTATATTCTAGGGCTCTGCTTGGGATTTCAGTTGGGTGGATGTAATCAAAATCTGTGAGTTGCCGATGGGAGGGAAGGAACCATTTATCGGCATCCAGTTCGAAAAGTGATGGATGGAAGGTCTCTCCGTCCAGTACTATAGGCTTCTTTTCTATTTGGGCCCTGAAGAGCCAGACTGAGGAACGGATGGTTAGTTCCAAGGGAGGAAGCCCCGAGACCGCGTAGAGTGCGAAATGGGAGGTGGTTGCATAGGCCCCAGTTAGTGTAAGGAGGAAGCGCCGTTGTATAGTGTGGAGCTTTTTGTACTGCCTCACGCCCAGGAATTGACCCCAGAGTCCTGAGGCGTGTAGCAGGGAAGACTCCAAGACTGCTCTATATAGCAGCCGGCGCTGAGTGAGTTTGACGCCCCAGTTGCCTCCTGCTAAGCGTTGAAATTTGCCAAGGATGGCTAGGGACTTTGATGTTAGGTAGTCGATGTGGGGCGTCCATTTTAGCCGGTGATCGATTAAGATGCCCAGGTATTTGATTGCCTCCTTACGGGCCAGAAAGAAGTCCCCATCCGCAGGCTCGGGCACCTCGCTAAGTCCCTCGGAACTTTGAGGTGCATGAAACTGGATTTGGTCTTTGAGACCTCCAGTTCATGCTGTCTGAGCCAGGAATCGACCATGGCCAGGGACTCTCTCGCGAAGGTCTGCAGGTTGCCTTGAGTGCGCGTGGAGACAAGCATTATGATGTCGTCCGCGAAGGCCTGCACATGGGTGTGGGCCGGCCATGGGAGCCGCAGCAGCGAGGCCACCACGAGGTTCCATAGTTCCGGTCCACTGCAGGAACCCTGCGGACACCCTTTGTATTGCCGGGTTGATAGTGAGCCCGTGCTGGTTTGGAGAAAGATCGTCCTCCGGGAAAGGAAACTGGCGTAGATGTTTTTGATCCCCTCGTCGCAGGTGGCTTCCGAGAGGTAGTGCAGAATTTTATCCCATGGAAGATTGTCGAAGGCTGAGACAATGTCCAGGGATATTAGCACCATCTGGTCGCCTCTCGAGATGCCTTTTTGAATTTCGTTAAAGAGGGAGGCCAAGGCGTGGTCAACGGAGCGGCGAGGGGTGAAGCCGAATTGTTTGGGGTGGTGGAGGTTGTTGAGTTGGAGAGAGCTCTGCAGTCTGAAGAGCATGAGCTTCTCTAGAATTTTGGAGAGAACGGGCAAGAGAATTATAGGCCTGAATGATGAAAAGAGGGAGGGGTTCTTGTCCGCTTTTAAGAAAAGGATCAGGACTCCTTCCTTCAGGGCTGTTGGGAAGTAGCCCAGAGAGATGCATTTGTTGCAGAAGTCTCTCAGGAAGTGAGGGAAGGAGGAGTGAAGAATCCTCCAGATTACGAAATCCAGTCCATCCTTGCCTGGCGCTTTCTTGCTCGGTAGCATGCGAACCGCCTGGTCAACTTCTCCTTTCGTAAATGGTACGAATGAGGAGGGTCCAGTGGGGGTGTTGAAGGGGGAGGGGGGGTGGCAGGAGGCGGGTAGAAGTGGCGTGGTGGCCATGGAAGTTGGAATCCCGCTAAAGAGTATGTGACAACTCACCTGCCGAAGCAACTAGCCCTGAAAATGGAAGATGCTCCGTGTTCAAATAAAAATCTTTCGACCAATCGGGGACCGCAACAAAAGGTTTTGAAAAGAAAATTTTCTGCAGCTCTTGAAAGAAATGTTCGTGTTCTGCTGACCAACGAAAGTTTGCATTTGGATGTGTTAACTTGTTAAGTGGCTGTGTAAGCTTTGAGAAATTGGGGATGAGTGTACGATAGTATGAACAAATGCCCAAAAACTTCTTAAGTTGTCTTTTGGTCTTTGGTGTTGGGAAAGACGTGATTTTCTCAATGTTTGTCGTGATAGGTAAGATTTGATTTTGTGTGAGTTGGAAACCCAAGTAGTTAATTTTGTCCACGAAAAATTCACACTTTGATGGTGCTAAGGTGATGTTGTATTTCTTAAAGGTGTTAAGTAGTGCTTTGAGCTTTGTTATCATTCCGGAAAAACTGTTGCTGGCAATAATATAATCGTCTTGGAAACAGTGTATCCCGGGTAGATTTGTGTCTTCAATTATGGAGTCGGAAAGATTCTGGAAAATTGAGGAAGCTCCTTTGACTCCGAAGCATAATCTTTTGTACTTAAAGGTGCCGAAAGGCGAGACGAATGAAAATCTTTCCTGTAAATGTTCCGGGAGATGGACTTGGTGGTAGGCCGAGAGCAAATCAAGTGAAGTAAAATATTTATATTGTGCAAGGGAATTAATGATGGTATGTATCTTAGGAAGTGGGTATGAAGACTGTGCGATGAGACTATTTATCAAGCGTAAGTCGACAGCAAGTCTGTATTTCTGTTTTCCTGATCCGTCATCCTTTTTGCGAACTAAAAGCATGGGCGAGCCCCAGTCTCCTAGGTGTCTAGTGATGATTTGGGCTTCTTGTAGCTGTTTAATCTGCTCTTGGGCTTCTGCTTGAAGTGCATGTGGTATTGGAAATGGCAAAGACTTTACTGGATAGTCATGTAGAAAGTTAAATTTGACATGTACTCTGTCGGTGTGGCCTAAGCTATGAAGTGAGGAGGAGAACGCCTGGAAATTTTCATTTAGCAGGTCGCTCATTTCTTTCCGTTGTTCAGGCGTTAGGTGGTCTAAGTGAAAATTTTTGAGGTCAAATTCTTGTTTACGGAGTTCTAATATTTCAGGTGAGGCTTCAATGAAATTTATGTTTTGTTCTTCAGCAGACCCGTCGACTTCTTTGATGTGTTCAATAAATTCGAGCTTGCCTAGGCACATGTTTTTGTTAAGGTGAATGATTTCGTCTGTCTTATTTTCGACACAGAGATAGAAGTATTTACATTTATTTGGCTTGTTGTTGCTCCCACTACAATCTTCAGGTAGAAATGAGAGAATGGAGTCATCAATTTTGATTCCTGTCTTGTTTTGTGTCATAGAAAACAGAAGTTCGCCTTCCAAATTTTCATTATTACAGTCAATGTAAGCTTCGACATATGTGTTGGTGTTGCAGGGAATTACAGATTTGGTTTTGGTGTAAACGAGGAACTGTTCCTCTGGAACTAAGTCCACGACTATGTTTTCATTGGTGTTTTCTGCGACTGGAACTTCTGAGGTGGTTACATTTGAAGGGTTTTGATTTGGCCGTACAGGGCCTAACAAGGAAAACTTTTGGTTTTTAAACGACAAAGACCCTATGGATGGGTTGATCGAAATATTGAATTTCTTTAGGAAGTCAAATCCAATGATGCCTTGGAATGGTGAATTATGATTTAAGTCGATGACAAAAAAGTTATGCTTGAAAAAGGTGGTTTCAATCTTGAAGCAAAATTCAATGCAACTTTTAAAGTTGACTAAGGAATTGACGGTGGAAATGGAAACAGCCCGGGCAATATTCTTGTATTTCGTTATACATTTTATATTCTCAAAAGTCTCTGTCGACAGAATTGAAATTGACGAGCCTGTGTCGACAAGGAATATGAAGATTCTCTGGCCAATATTTACTGGTAGCAGAGGTAGCTGAACTTCATGGAGGTGTGTATTGACAGATTCGTGTTGGGATGAAAAGTCACATCTCGTTGACGGGACAAACTCTGTCGCATATGGCGACAATTCTGACTGTGTATGTATTTCTGGGCTCGTCTGTGTGTGTACGGTCTTTCCGACAACAATTCTTCCCCGTGACTTTTGAGGTGTGTGCAGAGTAGTGGCAGGTGGGACAGACAAATGCGTACTTGGACCATGGTCCAGTGGTGGTTGGTTAACAATGACAAGTGGGGGCCAGGTTGTTGTTGGTGGTGGTGGTATGAAAAGGCCAGCTGGAGGGGGGCCCTGCACTGGTGCGCTTCCTTGAGTATCGGAAACAGTGTTTGTATTGGAAAAAGGACCCGAAAAACAATTCTCATTAGAGTGCCCTGCGTTATGGCTGAGCAGATGGGAACCTTGATTCTGACTATTACTGAGTAAGCGAGAATTGTGACAGTCATGCACACAGTTTTCAGTGTTTATTGGCATGTGTACTGCTTTTCTTTTCATGTTCCCAGAATGTGAAACCTTTGGAAAGTGCCGACTACTAGTCGTAAAAGATGCATTCAAAAATTCATTATTATTTTTGTTGAAAGTGCCCCTATTACCATTACTTTGCCAACTTTGTCTACCTCTATTGTAGTGAGGGTTACTGTTGTAGACTCTGCCCCGAGAAGGGTTAAAGCTTTGATGCTTGCCATTGTTTTGGTTACCATTGCCAAACGAGGCAGAATTTCTCTGATATTGTCTCTGACCAATTGGTACGAAATTTGAATTTCCGTTAAAATAACCCCTATTCCTGAAATTACGATGAGGGCCCTGGTGTTGGGGAGAAAATTGCCCTGACTGGGGTTGTTTGTTTTTGTAGTAGGCGGGACAAATTCTTTTACTATGACCCTTTTTGCCACAGCATTTACATTTTTTCTTTTTGTGAGACTCTATCGAGGAATCACTATCAGATTCGGATTCAGACTGAGATGACTGGACAGTAACTTTCTTTGACCGAGACCTCTTTTTCTTGTGGGGTGTACTGCTTATTGCATTAGTAACGTGACCCTCATTGGTTTCCTGAACTGGCAGGGAAGCAGGTTCTGAATTGACCTTTGTGTTATTTGCAGTTTGCAATTGTTTTTCTAAGCTAGCAACTTGTGCTTTAAGTGAATTAATTTGTTCCACTTCGATGTTGTCATTAGCGTAGGATTCTGCGTCAAGTATTAAATTTTGAATATCCTTAGCACGCTGTACCGCCTTATCGAACGAAGTTATCTTCTCCTCTAAAATTTTGATTCTGAACTCAGGTGGGATAACCGCCACAAATTTTTGAAATAGAACTTCGTCGAGGGCCTCAGTATTTGACAATCTAAATACATGTGATGCAATGTTTTTCATTCGATGTGCAAGGCTATTTATTGGTTCTGATGGCGACATTCTAATGGAGTGGAAATCTAGCATAGAGTAGGGTTGTGACCTCTTTATGAAAAACTCTTTTAAGGCGTCAAGAACGATTTCTACATTTTGTGCATACCTAAGAGTTGGGGTGTCCAAAACATACTTAAGGGCAGCCCCTTGTAACTTGCTGCGTAAAAAAATTACCCCCCTTTCATCATCAGACCAGCCGTTCACATTAATAATGTCAGAAACCTGTTCGCAAAAATATGCCAACTCTTCAGAATTTCCATCAAATGGAGAAACTGGGACCATAAATGTCCCCTTTGAAAAATGTTTAGATTGCGCATGCTGTACTGGAGGTGCAGACTGAGTGGGCGAAGAGGAAGGAGTTTGGGGGCGACCCCGTGTTTTCTTTCTAGGAGGCATGTGTGATGCCGAATGTGTGAACAAAGTGCCCAGTTAAAGTGTACACTAGTGAGAAGTGTAAAATTGGTGCATGATAGTCGCAGAACATATACACAGTTTACAAATAAAATACAAAAATAGTGTGTGTGAAACCAAATGGCCGAATGGTGTATGTGTCACCAGTGTAATTCTCATCACAGTGTGTATGTAGTGTGCAACAGTAACAATGAAGAATTTGTGATTGTCACAAACATTGGGTGTACCTACATAATAACTATGTAAGCCACTTGTGAAAATAAAATCAATTTGTAGTTATCAAGATACATACAGTATTTATCCAACTACTCATGAATACAATGTGTTTCAAAAAAACAATGTGTCACAGAAATACATTTGTGTCAAGTATGTGGAGAAATACACAATATGTAAACCGTATGCATCATCACCGCT